>JAHZNE010005481.1:0-14027 GCA_027744055.1 Callyntrura sp. NNG-2020
TAAACGTTATCAGATTAAATTATGTGCTTTCCGTAGGTTCTCACAAAGGTGGATTACACCGTTTTATTATTTTGTATATGAACATTAAATATGAAATAAATACTTATTGTTATTATACAATCTATAATAACATGTGCTATGTGCTGTCGGTGCTTCTTCCAAACAGCTTTTTATTTCCCCAGCTTACTACAGACAGGTAGTTAAATATGTAAGGCTGTTTGTCTTTGAATTCTAACATGTAAGCCATGACATGCCACAACAACAGGGACCAGGAATATGTACTTCGAAACTGTTCAGAGAAAATCGCAAATAATGCAAACATATACATACGTATGCATGGATTAGTACAAATTCATTCTCTCCAGGAATTAAAATCATTTCATTTCCTTACCAGTGATTCTTTAATAAATGCTACTGTATTATAATAATGGGCTATACTAGCTATTCAGTTGACATAAGCATAACACATTAATGTGAAATACTAATTAGTACTGTCATTATGAAACTGATGTATGTTGTTGATTGATCAGTAATATAATGCGCCAGTATAGCGCCACACTATATTTCAAATATTATACTGTACGTGACATATTTTCAAAAGTTCTGACCTAAACCAAAAAGAAGTCTCAAATTAGATTCATCAATTTTCAGTGCGTCTCGCATTCATTTTTATAGGTGGATTCAAGTCGAAAGTTTAGAGGCTTCAGTGTTCGACAACTAATGTCTGCTGACGTGAATTAAAGTCTTTGAAATTAAAAAATTCTTAAATTCATATTACCAATAGACTAATCAAATGCCAGTCAGGCAGTCAGTAAAAGTACGCATCCTTAGCATAACATATATCAAAATTCCAATTATGCATGATGTAATTATTTTAAAGAATTTGAGACGAACCTAACCATGACAGGTTATACATTTATTTTCCACAGTTAATCATATGTATTACGGATTTAAATAAATTTGTATACATATCAGCTCTGTATCAGTGGCTAATTTTGAATCATCGATGCAAGCACATAATTCTAAACCAAAATTCAAGAATTTATAATGATTTTGGGGTCATGCACACTCTAGCAGATATGCTATAATTTAACCTGAACTATACCTGTGCAATCGTTTACAATCGATTACTCGACTGACCTTGAAAATCCTTTGACTATAATCGGTAGGTGCGTGATTTCTAACTACCGACGTTACCATAGGGATACCTAGTTACACCGTTGTAATGGTCCTTAGCAATATATATTTATATTTAGTTAGCCATTCGGTTATATAATAAAATTATCATATATACGCTTCCGTCCACGTCCGTTCTGTAAATCGTGAATGGCAACTGGTGACGAGGAAATTGTGTTCAATTGCCACTTGCGTTCTCATAATAAACGCTGGATTGAAATCAACATATAAACCGGCAGAAAATGACATTACAAATAAACTATGTCCAGTACTTGTTGTTAGTTTTTTTGGCTGCTTGAAAGCCTGCTCTCTCATCGGAAGATCGCAACTGCCATTTATTGTTTGGTCATTCAAGCAATTTAAATTTTTCAATAGAGACATCATCAGTGTGAATGGTTCAACAAGTCGAATGGTAAAATATTAACTGCTCTCCATCTTTTTGGCCTGACTTTTGGTAAACGATGGTGGAAATTCATGGCTGCAAAAGTGTATAGGCAATCTTTTCACCTTGAAATAAATTACGATTTTCGCTGGTGCTTGCGTGTTACGTTATGAAAACCAGCTTGTCATTCGCCGCTGAAACAGCGTGTTAAGAGGACCCATAAGTAACAATAGAACTTCCTACAATGTGTTACATTTACAACGAATACAAAATAAGTAACAAGAAGAGCACAATATTTTATCACGCGTGTGAATAGGAAATGGTTCGAGTAACGAGGTGTCAAGAATTGTACAAAATTTAAATTGCGCAGATTCATGGACCCATTCTCCTTGGAAAAAAACCAGAGAGAATAAGATGAGACTTTTAAATGTGTTAGTCATTGTAAGCAATTCTCGTACGATAGTCCCGTTGTCAAAATTTGATGTCTTCATACCGACTGATACGCTGAAGAAACGCCATTCATTTATGTTTTCCGACAGCTTTCCAATTTTCTTTTAAAAATCAATAATGCCGTACTTGCTAGTTGCCACCAGTCAAATCTTTGACGTACAGCTTTCCGAAGCAGAGAAGCGTAGAGCTCCGACCAGACTTTTCCAGTGTCATTGAACCGGAGCGTATTTTATTGTAGAAAGCCGATTGTACAGGGATGAAATGACTCCCATCTTGGGAGTCCCAAGTAAGGTAGTGGTTGTATTTTAAAGCCCATTTTATTACCCTGTGATTATACAACATTTTGGATGTTGTATCGCATCACAGTCGCAGCACATTTGCCAGCTACAAATTCTTGATCACACAAGTACCGCCTTTGCATACATTGATTTATGTAATGTTCCAGAGGAAGGTAGCTAACGAACAAGACGGCTATCTACTTCATTCCCATTACAGTAGATCTGTCCGGATTTTTTTCATTATATTTTACACGAAAATAAACAGACGTGTAGATGCGACAACGAAAAGATATGACGATATGAGTAATGGTAGGCGATGGGATACACAAAGCTGTCCAGAATTTTGAGTTTGGATCGATCGCGAAGAAATGTATGATGCTCATGTCTTTTCCAATTCGGCATTTCATCTAGTTCATTTCCTTCGCTAAAAATTAAGAAACGAATAACATTGTCCTCTACAATAATTTAAATGAAGAAGATAGCCGCTAGTTTCCCTACCTTGGTTTATAGTAACATTATTAGCAAATTGTAAGAAAGTCTTTGTTCCCCTCTTCCTGGCCATTCATTCAACCTCTCGCTGCCCACTGGTCATCTGTTGCGCTTTTACCGTATAAAAATACTGTGTAAAAAACTATACAATGTATCCATGTAATCATGTGCTAAAATGATGAAGCAATCAAATGACATCTCCAGATAACTTCATTGCAATTACACTTCCAGCATAGATAAGTTCGACTTTACATGGGCATATATTTCCCTGTTGGATTGGTATTGCATTGCCGTTGTGTAATTAATTACGCGTTTTCCATGTAGCATCTTTTTTCTATATTTACCTTAGCCAGCAACGCCAAACCAAACACAATCTGAGTCGGTTCCAGTCGCCAGATTTTAGACCATAGAAACGTCCAATTTCATGGCAGCAGCACTACTACTGCTGCTACTGACAGATACGGTTGCATATAAAGTGGTCTGTCCCCATCCCATCCTCTACACACAATCCAGAAAATTTCTTTCCATTAAGTATTGTATTCAAATGTTCTACATCACATTACGTGTTCGCCTTTCGCCTTCCCCACAAACAGTGTAGCTCAATAATGTTAACGGGCATGGTGGAAGATAAAATGTATGAGAAAGAACACAGACTACAAAAATATCACACATACCTTTCTACACCATTTTTTGTAGCAATTTCCATGGAGCTTTGCACAAAAGACAGCCCCTCGCGTCGTCGTCGTGTGTGTAACAACATTTCTGTAATCCCGTTCAGAAACGGTCCATAAACGTGGCAGTTTTACAAATATGGTTATGTATCTATATAAATATGCATATATATACACCTAAATATGTTATTATTATACGTTATATTATATATCTATACGGAAAACGGAGAAGAAGAAGAAGAAGAAGGGGGGAGGGCTTTTGCAAAACTCATTCTCAGAAAAATGTATAACAACAAGCTCCGCAAGCTACAATGTTGTACGTAGTACCCCGTGTTACTCACAAGTCGTAAGTCGTAACAATTGTGAGCTGTTTTGTTTGGTAGATGCCCCAAAGAAACCGCACTCGCACAGGAAGGCAAAAGAGACCTGGTAGTACGTACAAGCAGCAGCTACTACTACTACTAGACCCTACTACAATGGTACAATGTAAGAGGAAAGTGTTGTTGATGTAACTGTACATCTGTACAATGTTGGTTAAAAAATGGTTTATGTATTGGTATTTGAATGGAATCACCTTAGAATCTCGTAAAAAGTACATATTGCATACAATAGCCGCATTCACGTAGTCAATAATGTTAGAAATGGAAATAATGCGATTAAACATGGAGTACACGGACACACCAGCCAACAACAGGCTCACGTATACGCTTTTTTAGTAATTTAATTTTGATATTACTACCAACTTACTACACTACGCCACGATGATATATGTATATTAAATTGTTTGCACACATACATACATTAGACTGACTCGCTGGATTCACTACTATGCTGTCAATGCATTATTATGTATCATTGTGTAGCCAACATTGTAACAAAATACTTGCCGTCGTAAAGAAAATTATTTGTTGAAGTTGAAACTGGGCAATGGGAAAAGCTTTGTTGTGCAATTATTTTTTTTATTTCGAGAAATCAAAGTCTAACGGTGGACGGGAGCATTTTTTTCAAAAATTGGGAAGTTCAGGGGCTGTTTAAAGGGAAAAAAGTTTGTGGGCCATTTAAATGTGCGACCCGTGGAAGGAGCTTGAAAAAAAGCTTGCAAGTATTCCGGTGGACTTGTGGTGAACGTGTAAACAATACCTACGTAGACCGAACTCTAGTAATAATCAACTGTGATGATTTTACAGGAAGAAAAAAAATACAAATACTAGAGCAGTCTCGGTTGTCAGAAGGCTGTCCACTCTCTCAACATAATTAAGACAAGGCTTCGGCCTCCTCGTTGTCACCAGTACGGTGTACCTCCATAAAATTTGCTGCTAGGATTTGTTTTTACTCATGTGTTGTTAAAACAGAGAGAGAACATTCCAAAACTTAAAGACTGCAAAACTCGTCGTCTCCTGTGCTGTTTAGCCTCACTGATACCGATTCACGTAAAGGAAGACAATGTATTAGATCGAAAGTATACACACAGGCGTTGACATTATGTCCCATAATTGACAAAAATATATTTAATATCGTGAGAGGCACAAGGAGAGGACCATAAAAAAATAAATTGCTCTTAAAGTAAAAAAAATATTAGTAAACTTGAAAAAAAAATAATTGCGATAATAAGTGAACTGTGCAAACGAGAGTAAACTAATTGAGAAACACGCCAAACATTTTTTTGCCCAACAAGGCACGTGAGTTTTATTTATAAAATAAAGCCGTTTAGACGGTTAACACAGCCAAGCTGGAGATCGAAGAGAAAATTTGCGTAAAGCAAAAATCCAAAATGGATAAAAACCCGAAGAGAGCACCCACCAGACAACTTGTAAGTGAACTCATTGACCTATGCGAGTAAAGAATGCAATAATCATATGGTGATAATGGCAAATGACAACATTGTCCAGAAGGGAACTTGTCGCTGTCACACAATTTCAAGCATAGCACAAGGTTATGTATATAAAAAGAAGTGGGTTTATAAGCATATCATATTATATTCATATACTTACTTACTACGTGTATGCCTTGGCAAGGAAGAAATGCAATTGGCACTCTCCAACCCAGGAATTCGATGTCAGGTTGCTTATCACTTCTAACCTTGCAAAAATTGCAAGGAATGCAAAACAAATGTCTTGTTCCAATTTTCAGATATATTCGTCATAAACAATTTACGTCGTCATTTTTTAATTTCTGTAATGCATTAGCATATTAGCAGACGGTCTTTTAGTTGCAGTTGCCGCTCGTTAATGTCTTTTCTTCTTAAATTTCACACACTGCCGCTTTTTTCATGGCATGAAGTCATTTTCAATTTTACATCGGCTTCGTAACGGGGAAGCATATTATTTACAATTCCATGTCGCAATTACCATTCCGTATAAGTCCCGATGGAAACACTGGCGTTCCTTTGATTAAAAAAAACCTGGTTTGCATTTTTCCTGTTGTTGTTATGATTGCCTGCTTTATGTTTGTACCACTCTATTATTAGTTTTATTATTACATCTTTATTAACGTTTAAGACCGAACATTAAGACGGCTCGTGTGTTGTTGACAATCCGAGAGCCAACTCGTCACCGCAGTGCTATTCTAAAAACAATTAAATGTAATGGATGGGAGACAAACGATGAAGATAGAAGATAGAATACGTTTAAGCCGAAGCAAAAATAAAAAAAGGATAATAAATCACGAACGAAAAAAAGCTATAACTTTTATTGCTAGCCTCATCCTTTTCTATATATCTTTAATGTGTCGATGTTTACATAAACATTACGGAGCACTTTTCCAAAATGACTTTAAAGGTACTTTCTTCAGCGGAACGCAAAATGCAAGATGAAATTAGGAAGACGTCACACATAAAAGCACCATACATTATGTATGAATGGGGTAATACGAGCATTTTATACTTTTCACTCTACTCATTATATGTGGATCTATCACCTATATGGATATATACCGTAAGTTCTTGAATACCCAGGCCGGCTTCAAAATGTGAACACGCGCTCTATAAATGTTTATTAGGGAGATAGCACTCAAAGTAGGCGCTTACGACAAATGACGATGGGTAAAAGAGACTTGTTATCAGTAGGTTTTATACGGTGGTTGCAGAATCGTCTGCACCGAAGGTACTTTATAACTCCATCGAAATGAGTGATTTGCATTTTGCACAATAAAAAAGCAACAAAAATTTTGTGATTGGCTACTATTTTGGTCTCTAGTCTTCTCGTAGTGGTACATTTGCATGGGGGTATACCAAAGCGTCTCTGGATAATGTGACGTCGACGGTTCACGTGGCTGCTGATGTAAAGTGAAGTGGTAATAAATTTTGTTTGGCTGACTTTGCGATTTCAGAGGGACCGAAAAGAGCGTAAGCACTATATCGATGACTGGGCTCTGGGAGATGCAGATGATGAAATTGAGGGGCCACAGAGCTTCGACCTTGAAGAAAAGCTAAGATCATCCCGATTCGACAAAAATCTTGTAAAAGAATTGAAAGGCTGCGGTAAGTCTACACAAGCTTCAATGTTGATTCCTGCTGCATCTCAGGGAATTCGCCCACAATTTTGGCTAATGCGAATGACCATTTACAGATTTTAATTTGGCGTACATACAACAAAATGGGTTCACAGAACCCTTGGTATTTCACGACAAGGACGGCTTGGGCATTCGTGTACCCGGCCATAGTTTTCATGTGGGGGATGTCAGAACTTGTGTTGGTAAGTAAAACCCTTTTACGATTTTAATAGATTATTGCTAAAATAGTAGAGGATCGTCCGACTGGACGAACGAACATAAATCACTCCCTGTTGCATAAAAAAAACGTTGCACCTTACCCCTCTGTTATTAACAAACTTACAGTTTAAAATTAACATACCTTTTATTCGCCTGTCTGCCTGGCTCACGTCCATCTATTCTTTCCTCAGGTGTTTTGGCTTATTCCGCCAACCGACAAAAATTTAGAATTGTACCAAGCCTGGGTGCTCTCTGGAAAACAAGGGGATACGTTTTTTGGGGACAACGTAGAGATCTGTAGTCGAGTTTATTTGCAGGCCGGAGACACATTTTTCATTCCATCTGGATGGATACATGCTGTGTACACGCCCAAAGATTCGCTAGTATTTGGAGGAAATTTCCTCCACAGCTTCGGAATTGAGAAACAATTGAAAATTGCCACTGTCGAGGAGCAGACCAAAGTCCCACAAAAATTTCGGTATCCATTCTTTACCGAAATGTTGTGGTATACATTAGAGCGATATGTACATTGTCTAATGGGACGGAGCTACATCCGTATCCCAGCCGACGACGAAGAGGAAGCTGACAAAGAGTGGAAGTCGTCTCCAACTGAGAGACTCGTTCCAGAGGTATACATACATTTGGACAGGATGTTTACATATCAATCAATTCATTTTCTCATATATATCCATAATATCTCTATAGAGACTCACACCTGTTACTCAAATGCAATTATGAACTTCCTTATCTATTCACCAATTTGCATGCCAAACGAAATTAAATTACTCTTGCGTACACAGACTACTCAGCTTCACCAAAACATTCATTTAATACGTGTAGTCAAGAAAGTGTATGCTAACAGAGAACAGAAATGAGGCGACTATGTGACATGTCAACACTAATAATAAATCTGCATTTCTATCGTCTTGTGTTGCAGGATATAGCATTGAGTCCTCAGGAGCTGCTTGGATTGAAAGCCATCGTGTTGTATCTTCACCAGCTCCCCATTCAACGTAAGAATGTTCCTGCGCTGATTTACGATCCTGTTGCTTTGCTCAGATCAATAAAGCAAATTGTGGAGAAGCATAGATATGATAGTCCAGCAAAGGCAGTAACTGGCAGACCAATTTTGATTTGGCCAGGAGAACGAGCAGAGGTACAGACTAGAAGAAAGCTTTTTTTAAATGTTGCTCAATTTAAGTTGTGTTTGATTTAATCTATTTGATGATCACAACAACACGTAAACGAGCCACTCCGATAAAAGTGTTTTACGTTGAGGATAAGTTATAGGGGTGTACAGCATTATATAAAATAAACAGCTGATTCTGTGTACAGTTTAGTACAACAATGTATCAGAAGTCATTTCACAGAGTAAATGGGAATATAACAAAATTAATTGTACACACATATCTTGTAAGTATCTGCTATAAGTATTACCGTCTAATAACAACTAATGCAATTAATACGTAATTGATTTATAATAGGCTTGGCTGTTGCCAATTGTTACATACAGACTGCAGACAATTTATTTTGTGGAACAGATATAGTACAAGTTTTGATAGGATTTAGTGGAATTGGAATTGAGATCCATAAACACATAACAACAATGGTGAATGGGAAACTGGGATAAATAATAAATATGGCTGAGCCAGTGAGTATTGCTAAATGTTGTTTTGTGTGCCACTAAAAATTTAATTGTGGGCATTACTTATATATAATAAATATTATTGCTTCCTATATTAGTTCCAACTCCGACGAAAGCCGTTTGACAAGATAAAACTTTAAAACTTGCTGGTGGGCCAGTAATATGTATAATGCTTCTTCGAGGAACATTAATACACTTTCCCTACCTTTTCCACATAACAATTTTGTCGAAAACAAAACACGATCAAGTTTTTCGACACAGAAATGCGTCCGACATTTTATTTGTATATTTGAGTTAGTTACTTTCATGTCGGATTGTGAACAGTGTTTTTTTTTGTCAATGGATATCTGGGACTAACTGTTAAATGTCCGCTTATGTTTATCAAACAACACGATAGGGTTATCTGGATGCAACTTTCTATGGTACTTATTGGAGTGTATAATGAAAATGGTTAAATTTGATTTTGCGTTGTTTTAGGATGTGGGTAAGGTCGACTACAGTCGAAGATCATCGAAAAATCAATCGCTGTGTAACTTCACTTGCGGCGTTACCACAAATCCTATTCCTCCAATTGAAGAAATTTATCAACGACGTGTAAGATGTGGTAACTGCCAGGCTTGTGGAATTACGGAGGATTGTAACGGCTGTCAGAATTGTCTAGCCAGGCAAAAATTGAATGACACCAAGGACCCGAGTGTCCGACGACGCATATGCGTGGTGAGAGACTGTCTGCGCCCACAGCTTGCTGCGACTGCAAACTGTGATGAGTGTGGGAAAGACGGATGGGGCGAAGGACCGAACGCTTTCCAGATCATGGGGAAGCCTAAACATGGTCCTTCCTCGTTGATGGAATGCATTATGTGTTTAAAAATTGTACATCCTCTCTGCATCTCATCGGAAGTTTGCGCTCGATCAATTGCGATCGTTAACGAAGACCTTCCAAACAGTTGGGAGTGTCCCATGTGTGTAGACAAGAGCAAGCCAGTGCGTGGAGTGAAGCGCATGAAGTCTCATGAGGAGAAACGAAATCACATTAGTGATAACTTTATCAGCAGTAGTAGTAATTCCAACTGCTATCCGGAAGTTAATAATGGACTAATACTTTCGGCCACGGTCCTTCCAGCAGATTTTAAGTTATCTACTACTATGAATGGTACAACTCCAACGAGTATTCTGAATGGAGAGTCTGGCTACAGCTCACTTCATGATGTAAAACCGGATATTACTGAATCCATTGTCAAACAAGAGTTCAGTAACAACGGAATCGAGAAAATGCAAAAGAGTAAATCCAGCGTGGACAGATCGGTAAACAACTAATTATATTATTGTTTAAATTCAATTTTAATAAATGCGTCCCTGTAATGCGTTGCGTGAAAATAGCGCATGAGGGTACGACAACGCGTACAAACGATATCCCCATAATAGACTTCGACGGTTGATTACGGTTCGGATCAGTATGACGTCATACTACAGAAAAGCATTTCTAAAGCCAAAGTATATATACTACGTAGTTGTAAAACATTTTTCTGTCGTATTACGCCAGAATGTATCGAACGGTCTTCATTGTTCGTGTCGAGTAGCCATTTTGTAAGTATATTAGGGGAAATCGTCCGTACCAGTAATTTAATAGTAGTTTACTGTGTGTCAGCGGTATCTGGAGGGATACGTGTTTTGTGCCCCTTGGGAATATTTTAATTTGGGCTCTAAAATTTTTGCTATATATGTGCGACTTGTGACCCGTTTTTTTATACGTACAATAGGTGAGAGACGATGAAGATCTTGTTCGGCAAAAGATTGATCAAGTTGTCAGACGTAAATCTACTGAAGATTCAATGAAAGCTGCCGTAAATAAAGTCAGTTCTAGTATCAAACGTACACTTTCGGCAACGGACGTAACTAAATCGAAACAGGCTCGGAGGTTGTCTGAAGATATCACACGGATTGGAGAGATGGAGAAGTTAACTCAATCTCCAAAAGTCAATAATAAAGAACAGTTACCGGATAGTTCCACAGATATCACAGTACCTATAAAGAAAATAAAGATGGAAGCTCCAGACGGCAATGACACTGACGACGATAAAGAAAGTGAAAGCTCAGAAGCAGAAGCTGCCAAAAAGGTTTCCCCCATCAAGTACCCATTTCGGTAAGTAATAATTGGTGCTCAGCTTACAAGATATGGGTTAAAAGAAGCTTTGAACATTTCTTTACATTTTAATAGAACCGAGTTGTCCTCGAAAATAATGAATGTAAGTGGCAAAAATTTGAAGAAACCGTTTAATGTTGTGAGACCTGCGCCTCTAACACTTCCAGAAGAGGAAGCAAGGAAAGCTTCGAAGAAGAGAGCTACATCATCACACAGCAACTTAAAGGATCCAAGAATTTGGACAAATGTTTTCAAGTTTTTGGATCTGAAAAGTTTAAATCGAGTGTTGTGTGTGTCCAAAGATTGGAATCGTATTGGCGTAGGTTCAGATATTTGGGAAACAATAGACCTCACTCAAAGGTATGCTCAAAATGTATTATCACTCGTTTGTCATTAGTTTAGCGATGGCGGTACAAAGATAATTAAAATATTAATTATGGAATTTTTAGGGTAATTACACCTGACATGCTGAAGGGTGTAGTCCGACGACAACCGTCAAATCTTATACTGAATTGGACGAAGATATCAAAGCAACAGCTATTGTGGATCATTAGTCGACTTCCTCAGCTGAAAGAGTTGTCTCTCCAGGGAAGCTCATGGAACACGGTGTCTGCCTTGAAGACATGTTTCTGTCCTTCTCTTTCTGGCTTGGACTTAGGATATGTGGATCATTTGCTAGATGGTGCCGTTAGAGAGGTTCTGGCACCTCCAATAGACTCTCGTCCTGGTCTGACTGATTCTAAATCACGACTAAGAAACTTAAAATATCTGAGTCTTGCTGGAGCACATCTTTCTGACGTTTCACTGAGGTAATCAATCATTGATTGTATAACGATAACTTTGTTTAAAAAATCAAATAGATATGTATAATTTTTTGCATACTCTATTTTTCTTAGGTATGTGACACAACATGCTGGCAGTATTGCCAGACTTGACTTAAGCTGTTGTCCACGCATAACAGATGCTGGAATTGCGCAGCTAGGAGCTCCTGATTCACCCAGTCTTGAAAATTTGACACACTTATACATTGCTGGCTGCCCACAGTTGACTAATATCAGTTTAGATCATTTACGTCGATGCCGAAAACTGATATATCTTGATGTTCAAAACATACCACAAATCACTGTTACTGGTCTCAATAAATTCCTAAGTCAAGTTACTGCAGGAGTAGAGAATGAGAGAAAGATTGTGGTAAAAAGTAGTTATCCACCAAATTTGATTGATGCTAATCTACATCAACCTGAAATGAGTTCACAGAACAGCGGAAAAATAATGATGTCTAAACAACCCACTGTTGGAAACAGTGTGGTAGTCAGTATAATGCCCTGAGAGTGGGCCAAACTCTCGGGAATCCCGAAACAGAATTGTACGAATTAATTTATTCTTAATAAATTGAAAGACGTCAATTGCGCATCTCGAATTGGAAAAATAGCATGTCAGTAATTACTGCTCTACTATACATTGTAATACGAATTTAAAATGTCTCTTAGAAAACTAGAAAAATAAACATCCATTTTACGTGTATACACACTTTTTAGGCTAGTGGACGTGTACTCCATCAATTTAGATTGTATTGTTAAAATAATATAATTAACTAACATCTAACCTTGTAAGGTATAAAATTGTAAATTAGATTGAACTACTTTAATAGATTTCGTGATTTCGTCAATTATTATAATAGTTTATTAATTCAACGTGTTAACTGTTTGTCTAAAGCTTCCGTTAGTCGTGCACCATTATATCACAAGAGCAATAGAACAATAGTTATCAGAATTTTGGTAATGGGTTTGTTTTAGCACAAAACCCAATGCTCTGTAAATTTGATTTTGTGAGTAGGTCAATGTGTGATAAATTTGATATTAATACAGTGTTTAAAATTAATTGAAACCGAAAGCCAACTTTGTAATTCGTGAGTACGTTAACAGCGTAAAATATATTGACGTTGAGAGGTACTGTTTCTTATTATTTGTACATATTTCGAGTAAATTAAGCGAATTTAGCGTGTAAAGAGTAGATAGTAGTGACAAATTTATTTGCTTCATACGTATACTGCCATATTATGCTAGTTTGAACTAGACAGTAGAAAAATATATATTAGTTGCTTAATATTATTATTATATATTGTGACTCTGGATAACTGTTCTTTTATCATGAATAAAACGATATGTGAACCAATTTTATCTTAATGGAGTTCCTCAAATTATTTTCATAGTACTCATCCCGAAAAATGATGCAAAATTCTTTTAATATAGTCCACGTGGAAGTCGCGTCTTCTCACGTCATCATTGTTGATTGTTATGAGGGTTGTCATGAAAACATGGAAATAATGAAGTTTCTGTACACAGAGGCTCGCTTGAAGTCTTTGAAGGATAATGCATACAAGACATTAATAAGACCGTCATACTGGCAAATATTACAAATTGTATTGTAATTACAATACAATTTTGCCTATAAAGCATTGGCTGACTATTTCATTTGATTTATAGTTTCATTTTACTGGGCGCCACCTATAAAATGAAGCATATGTAAATGAAGTGACCACACATCAATTCTCCATTAAATTCTGCGTCGAATAACTTTAAGACGGAGTTTCCAAGTGTGGCGACAGGGGTCTCCGGCACCAGACAAAATCCCTTCATAGCTGGAAAGCGATATTGGAATATGGTAGCTACCTTTAAAATAAAGCATAGGCAAATTGAAGTGGCCACACGTGGTCGATTCTCCATTAAATTTTGCGTCGGATGATGCCAAGACGGAGTTCCATTGTAATGCCACTAGCTGTCTGCGGCATCAAACAAAATCCCTTCATCCCTGGAAAGCCACATTGCAATGTGGGCGCTACCTCAACAATAAAGCATAGGCAAATGGAGTGACCACACGTAGTCGATTCTCCAATAAATTCTGCGTCGAATAACACCAATTTGGGATTTCGAAGCGTGGCGACAGGGGGTATGCGGCACCCGACAAAATGCCTTCATCCCTGGAAAGCGACATTGGAATATGGGCGCTACCTCCAAAATAAAGGATAGGCAAATGGAATGACCAGACGTAGTCGATTAGCCCGTATTCCAATGTCGCTTTCCAG
>JAHZNE010005482.1:0-51528 GCA_027744055.1 Callyntrura sp. NNG-2020
AGGAAAACTTACACGGTGGTGTTAGCTGCTTGTGGTTCACTGGCCTATTACGATGATATACCTCCTTAGAGCACTTTCCTACGAAAACGAACGGGAGGAATATCAATAGCGATTATAAACTGGCCTTTTAGTAAAACATGACATATCCATATGGGGTATATGATGGCTTCGGTATACAGAGCTGGGCACAACCAAAACTTTGGTTTCCTTTCATCCTCCCCACCAAAAAGCATTTTGAAGTTGTCTACCTACTAATGTGCTAGGATGATGGGAAAGATTCCACAGTATGGAAGTAGGATCTCACTTTGAAAACATTGATCTTTCTACTTATTGGAATAGAGGATCAAGTAGTTTTTCGCTTGTGCACTCCTCTTCCATCTTTTCCCGGGATTTCGTCTCCTCCTCAAGGAAAGGTCAGCCACCAACCTCTATTATATGGACTACAGCCTCCTGCCTGCCTGTGTGTGTGTGTTAGGCGTGGGAGACCGGCAAAGGGTATTACGCCGTATTGATACTAAACACTTCATGATTTTCTTCCCTTTTTGTCACCAAAAGTAGAAGAAATGAACACATAGTTATGGAGTAACGAAAATCTATATTGTACCATGTATACTGATATTACTAAAAATACCCCATAAAACGAATTGCTACACATACAAGATTTGACCCGTATTTCGAACCATGCGGGGAAAGTGGTGTGAGAAAAAAAGTGCTTGTGAACTAAAACTGTCACCGATAAAGAACATAATAATGCAAAGAAAAAAAAGAACATAATATCCTGTAATGTAACCCTATGCGAGCCAAATATACTGCGAGAAGCAAAATTTATGTTAAGTCACACAGAAAGAATGGTGGTAGCTCGCTGCCGAGCCTGCCGAGGCTCAAACTGATCTTTGTTCTCATCGCAGGAAAGAAAAAAAAATCTTTATGTGTATAAGTGTGGACAACTTAAAGGCGGTATGTGTGGAAGCAGAGAATAAGAAAAAAAACGAACGCTGGACAATGTCGAGGGAAGGGAAGAAAACCGAAAAGGATACACGAGTATTATAAAAGTATTGTAATAGACGAGAATGTGCTCTCGTTCAATATGATACCAACTTTTCTATGCAGTTTGTTTTTTTGCACCAGACAACGTATAAAAAGTAGGAGGAAGAGCAAGTAAAATAATGGCCGTAAATACGCGGGTTGGTGGATTTGGGAAAAAGTTTATTGTAAAAAGTAGGAAAAGTGTGTGTGTGTGTGTGTGTATAGTCTTACTGGTATTTGCTGGTTTCCATTCGTATGAATCCAAAATCACTGGATTTGTCCTCTCGCCAGCGCACCAAATCTGCATTTACTTCGGCTAATACAAACGGCACGTCGTATGCGTAACCCACTCGTCCTTTGCGGACAGCTTCTACAGATGCCGGTCCACACTGGTAAACCCCTATATACGGTCAGAGATAAAAGGGAAAGTGTACATAAAAATGGGAAGACTGGAAAGGCTTTAGACGTTTTTCGCCCATTATTCATCACCAAAAAGTTTGATAAATGATGTCCAGTCACTCTTTTTCTACCCATATGCATTACCACACAAGGGCGTGTACAGGACGGATATTGTGGGGGAATAGAAAAGACAATATAGCGGTCAGTGATATGTAATAAAAGTGGAGGAGAAAGAGATTCCACTTTTAATACTTTCTACATCATTCATCTTATATACAGCGTGTTAACCCCAAAAAATCCCTGGTGTATACAAAAGTACAAAGGCTAAAAGGGTATAGGGTATATATATAGTACGGGTACAACTCACAGGCTAAAAGTCTGTCGGTAAGCAGATCTAAAAAGTAATTCAAAAAGTTATCCGGCTGTCTCTTTCCCCCGTTCTCTTTGTACAAGGCGGGAGCAAGAGTTATTGGTATTTATAAGCAGTATTAAATGTCTAACAATATTTGCTTTCATGGGGTTCATAAAATGTTCAAATCCTCATTGTCTGCGAGTATAATAAGCATATTTAAGGGATTGTGTAAATAAGTGTGGTAGAGACGTTCAATACCTACCTTCGCTGGCTTCCTGAGGGGTGGAATCGATTACTGAATAATTAAAACCGAAAAATATTTTAGCGTTTTAGGCAACATTTTGCGGTATTACAAAGGAGGAGGTTTTGTGTGTTAAAAAGTAAACAAAAATAGGCGAATTAGGAACAGGCCGAGCTTGATTACTACTTGTGAGCTTCAAGGTAAACACTGAAATGAAGGTTGAATGAAGACATTTTACAAATGTAATTAATCAAATTTTTTGTAAAGTTTTTTGCCAAATTTAGTCAGTGAAGGAGAGAGAGAAAGCGTCTTTCATCGTTGTGCTCTGAGGAGTAATAATGACCGTTTTGTTCCTCATAACAATAGCAATTCAATTTCACATTTCAACATTGCATCTGTCGAGTAACCAGATTTTATAGTATAGTCGTACTCATCATATCTGCTACGTTCATAAGCTGCTTACAATTATGTGTTATACAAAATTACCGAATAAAATGTAGACTGCATATAAGCTTGACTTGCATGTAAAAAAATTGGTAAGGGGGAGAATTTCAGGTAGATTAATTTTTATAAAGCAAAATGCAACTCAAAATTTAGAAGCAAATTAGTTACAGTTATCGTACAGCTAGTTAGAATTTGTCCTCCTACGAAAAATGACTTTGACACAGCTTTTTTAAATTAGCTACTGAAAGATAACAGTAAACAAGTTCACACAAAATAAATGTATAAAAAACAAGCTATCCAAACTGCATATTTGAATTAGTCCGACATTGGTTCACACTTTCACCCGGTGTAAGCGCATTTGTGTCTAAATCCATCTGCTAAAAAGAACCAACATCCCCGCAATTCAAAAAACGGAAGGAATAAAATTTTGGCGGGTTAGACATTTAGATTTAGGTAATGATAATCGCAAAAATGATAATAGGAAATGTTTGAAAAAAGGGTTTATTTCTAAAAAGGGAATCCCTTCTAGCGTGCTTCCTCAATTCATGTTCCCTTTGCGGGCTTTTATACTAAAAGATAAAAGAAACAAAAATAGAAAAACACGCACAGCGTATTTTAAAACGACCACGCACACACACACACGACATACTTTATACGTAGCCTTGTTTGCACGGTGCCATTACGTTGTACTTTGTAAATAACTTGAACGTATGAGGAAGTTAAAGTTTTTGTACAATCTTTCCAGCCTTATTCCTTCCTTTTCCATGAAAGATACAAGAAAAATACATTGGTTGGTTGTTCATGCAAATGAAAATCATTGCAAGCTGAAAAAACGAGCAATGATGGTTCTTTGTTGTTGTATGTAATGTTGCTGAAGCCGAAGTTCCATCAGGCTTTTATTGTGGGGCTATTATTATAACGCGGCATAACATGAGTCCTTTTATTGAAGTTTCGTGCTGTATACATTGGAGATGCGTGCAACCGTTAAGCATGTCCCACAACTGGCACATATATCAGTCGTGGTGGTGGTGGTGGTGGTGGTAGAGCTACTTCAGTAGTTGCCGTCGTCCTCGTCGTCGTGCCCAATTGAAGAAAACGTACTTCGCTTTGGTTGGGCTTGAGTTGAGAAACTGCCAATAATTTGAAGCTGTTGATCGGGAAATCCTTTTGCAGTTTGCAATTTTATTGAGAAAGGGAGTGTGTAGATTGGAAGCAGAGCTGAGGCGAAAAGAAGGGGGGAAACAAGAGAGGATATATCTTTCCTTGTCGTCTTTCTCGGTGTACTATTCCCCCATTTCCCCTCCTCGTCCTTTTTTGGTCCACTGGATGGTATGATTGTGTAGTGGGGGAAGGAAGACAAGGAAAAGCTGATAGAAGAGCAATCGCACACATGTATACAACAACACATTGCAGCTGACGTGCCTCATGAGTCGGCAATCTGTTGTGTAAAGTGCTTCTCTATTCATTTTTTCTCTTCCTTTTTTGGCAAGGATACTTTGCGGAAATTTGGAAGAAGAGAAAGAGAAAGAGCGAGGGAGAGAGAGAGAGAAATACTCATATTTGATGATTATAGAGGTCTGTGTGTCGATTAAATTGGAAAATGTTACCGTTTAGCTTTTGTACACGATTGATAAAAATATACTTTGTGTATGGCGGCGTATTGTAGAAATAATAATATTTTGATGGCGGATTTCTAACCTTCTATTGTACCCTTTCTCCGCACAAACATCTGCGTTTCGAGAATAAAATATCCAGCTAAACAATATTTTTGCGTGTTGTTGTATTTTATTTGCTTCGAAAAAGAAAAGAGCTGCTAGTAGTGAAAAAAAACTGGGAGAAAACAACAGAAATCGGTAGCTCAGCGGAGAAGGGAAATTTAGCAGAAAATTTGAGAAATATGCTTTCTAGCAGCGATTGCATTAGATGATTGGACCGTGTCATGCTAAAAGTGGAAACGAGAGGGCAGAAGCATTTGTATTTGTAACGAAACCCGACTGGAGAGAAAGCATGGCATGGTCAAATGTAGAGTAGACGTATTTGAAAGTTACATATGTATAACAACTAGAGGAGAGAGGATTTTGGGGTGTATGATATATGTAATAGGGTAAATAGGCACACTGACAAGCAAAGCCTCTTATTGTATATGACGTGATCATTTATGATTTGACCATTTTGTCAAGCAGATCTTGAGAAAATTGAATATTGTATGTACATGAAATGATATGTAACGATATTTGTGGAGAAATAGGATTTCCTCTTACATTTTTACATCACAGGGCAATACTGCTCGTTTGAGATATAGCATGTGACTCGTAGTAAATGATCTCATAAATTTGAGACCGCTTAGATTTTCATGTTAGGAGAGCAGAGAGTATAGCACACTTACCGGTACAGAGCACTCCACTGAACACCCAGCACTGGCCATAGCGAACAGGCGTCATGTTTTGAAAGTATTGTTCAATTATGGGGACACTACCAGTCCAGGCGCTGGGGGCTTTGCCGTCGGCATATTCACCGTCCCATCGTCCTACTAATATGCCGTTGTCGTCATTTGAGTTCACCTGTTTAACATAATTAATTAAATGTTTTATTGGCTTTTGACATGTGTCAATCTTTTTGTAGTAAAAAAGTGTTTTAAAGTCAATTTTAAAGGGATTTTTAAATACGCAATGTTAATATTGCAGATGTAGTGTATGCAAAATTAAAATAAAATGTAAAAAAAATTATAATCAGTGTACCATTTTAGACAGAGCTCGAGATACCAAGATGGGATTACCCCGAGAAGCAAATGGCAATCCCGACTTTTCCAACAAAATCATTACCAGCGGGAGTACGGAATCATCAAACTGTCCAAAGACCCAATGACGTCCCTTTGTGTTTTTGTGGGGTCCCACCCATATTTTACCCACATCTTCGAGTACCCACTCATTCAGAAGATCAGTTTCTTTCATGTATGTTACATCGTCTAAAAGTAATTTTTTAAAGACTTGATCAACTTGATATTATCTTTAAACACGATACTACAAGACTTCATAAACGGAAAAATTGCTTTAAATGCATAATACATCAGCATCTATCTAATTATATCCGCATGGAAGTCTTTTCAGAATTGTGCTAGAAGCAGAAACGCATGAGAACTCCGCATTACATAATAATTAATTTGGTAGGCAATTTCTTACCGGAAATCCACGGATTAAAGAGAAGATACATGTCATCAGGGCAAACGAATTTTTCCTTTGGACCGTTTACGTCATTCCCTTGAAGAGAAGTTTCCACCCTGCATTTCCAAATGCCCACGCAAGAGTCTGCCCCAGCATGAACCTAAAAGGGAAGAGAGCAGCACAATGATTTATAATAAAAAAAAATAGTGGAATTCAATCCGAGTGGCGATGATCAAACAAACTACTTTTATAACTTGCGAGAGAGAGAGAGAAGACAACTTTTTACTTAATTGAACCATCCGCCTAAGGAACATCATCATCGTGTATGGGGATATTTTTTTGTAATCTTTCTTACCATTAGCTAATGACAACCGATTACAAATATTTTTAAACGCGTATATATACGCAAAACCAATTGAGGAGGAAGTAGAGTATGACGCTATCATTTCCAGAGAGACTCTGTCAAGTTTTAGCCGAACATGCAAATATGGCAATGGGAAAGCACAAGTTCAGTTGTAGATACCTCTAGAGTCAACGCGTTCTCGTCATATCCCCTTATTTGTGCCGACCAGCGAGACTCATCTGAATTGAGAACTTTTTCCGCTTTCAATATCTGTTCTGTCCCATTAATCGGAGATGGATGAGGACCAAAGCTGAAAACCAATTTTAGTTGATCTGTATTTGGATCAAACTTTCTAGTTTGTCCTTCTGCATACATTAAGGCGATGTAAAAGTTTTGTCCTCTCCGAAAAATCGGCGTTCCTCTTTCTACCAATTGAAACTTTGACGTTCGATGTTTTTTTCCATTTTCGGTCGGATAAAAGGTCATGTTTCCAATTTTTAAAGGAAGTTCTTCCTCTGTTGTCCTAATTCCGTCGTCGTCAGTACCATTGGGAACACCATCAGATTCGTCACCACCACCATCTAGATGAAATTGAATCATTTTTACTCTCTAAATGAACCACCGCGCGCACACACACAAAAAAATCTTTGACAAAACAGATTGAAGCCAGGAAGCTAGCAATCTTTTCAGACCGAGAGCGAGCGCCCAGGAAAAAGAGGCCTGTCACAGTTGAAAGACGTGAAAATGCACTATAGAAAATGGGCAGCGTCGGTGATGATCACGGCTTTTGACACAGTTTTTTCCGGCTATTCAGCCAACACGAATTCCGACTTTCAATAAATTTAATCATAGAATTTGATTTTTTCTCTTCTTTACTTCTCTTCCCCAGTTTGACTCTCTTTTTGTTAGACATTGATAAGACTATTTGACTTTAGCCCAATTTTTCAACCTTCCACCATTTGAAAAGATTTTCTTTCTCAGTCATGCTTTCTTCTTTCTTTTACTCAACCAACTCACACACACACACACATACACACACTCTCTCAGACGTCGTGTCATTCTGTCTCTCTGTATATATAGACTATGATGCAAAATCATTCAAATCAAAGATTGTCTTTTCTTCCCCAAAGAGAAAGCGCTGTTAAAAAGGATGATCGTTACGATACGTTTTTTCTCAAAGTACTGGCGTCTCTTCAACTCCTACATGAAGACTTATCAGGGCCAAAAGGTAGACTGTAAATAACAGTCCTGATTACCGTAGGCACCTTCCCACAAAAGGAATGCATCAGAGTCAAGTCAAAATGTTTTAGCCCGCAACAACTTTGAAATGTGTGCATTCATTCCCCAAAATAGGCGGAGGAATAAAGTGGTTGGTAACCTCGATATGCACACACGTGCCATTCTATCCCTAAGATTCCTACCCTGATAGAATAGTCATGTTTCTTCAGCTTTCCAATAAAATAATGTGGGGTGTGCATTTGGATGCTGCGCTTCTCTGAAAGTTACCTAACGTTTACAAAGCGAGAGCGAAGATACCAAAGTCTGCAAAATAGAAAAGTCAGAAGAGAGAGAGACAGAGAGAGAGAGAGAGAAATATTATGCAAAGAAGCATCCAGCATTTTTGGCGTTTAGTCTTTGATGTTATTGTACGTGTCCTTGTATTAGTGGTGGTAGCACTTCTCCGTTCTAAATTTTTACGGTATGTAAGTATTTATGCGATAAAATCTATGGCCGTTGGGAGTAAAGAGATTCTTAAAAGCTTTCTCCTTCCTTTTTTTCTATTTTTATAAATACACACAGAGAGCAGTTTGATTGAACCTTTTTTTCTCGTATAGGTAGTTTATATATGATTATATCCGCATTTTTTCTACAATCCCAAGAGAGTACGCGGAGAGAGTTTTTATCCTGGTGAACGCGGTTAGAAAACAAATTGGAAAGTTTTTTTTCTTTCTCATTGTAATGCGAATAAGGAAAAAAGATTATTTGATTTATCTTTAGATTCACGTTGTAGCAGTGGTGGTGGTGGTAGTAGTAGTAGTAGTAGTAGTAATGCTAGTACCGACCACCGACACATATCTACTCACACAAAGAATCAAGGAAAACGGAAGAAGTGGTAGTATTTTTTCACTCTCAAGTTGGTGAATGAGAGGCATTCATTTCGGATTCTGTACAGGCCGCCTCTTGATCATATTCTGTCTCCTTCCCCTTTTGTTTCAATGTTGATGATAATTTCAAAGCACGTGAAGAAATTATAGCGAGTACTGTAATTATATAAGCTTTCCTTCAGTAAATGATTGTCGAATTGTGATTACTACGCGATCGTGTTCTCTCTACTAGAAAGATAATGATGATCTGTATTTTTCCTGGCAATATGTCTTGCTTATGAAAGAGCACCTTGGAGGAAAAATCCAACCGAAAGATTTTTTCTGTTCATTCCGAATAACCAGAAGTATTATTATTATTATTATTATTATTGAACACGAAGGAAAAAGTCAGATAGGTTGTTTAGAGTTGGAACAACGGGAAACGAGCTAGTTGCTCTGCCAGAATACGTAATACGTACTAACTCAATTATTCTTATTGCTCATCTTTTAGCAAAATGAACTCATCAGAAAACTTTATCTCTGGATGCATTATGCATGCAGAAAAAGTAAAATAAAAAAACTCGAAAAGAGAGAATCTCATCATCAAACAGGGTGGTAGTGGTGGAGGTGGTGGAGGCAAAAGTGGAATAGCACGCCTTTTTAGCCTTCATGTATTGTGACCTATATATTACCATCTCTAAACTCTTTTTGACTGTAAAGAACGACTTTTTTAACGGAGCACATGTGTTTAGGTAGTACCTTATACATATGTACATTCCTACACTCCCTACTAAAGTAAGGTGAGTAGTGTAGGGAGTAGGGAGTAACGTATTTAGAAAGTTTTTTTTCTCTACTAGACTTGTGTCAGTGTAACCTTTAGTGAGGAGTGATAAGGCCACTTTGTTGCGTTCAACCTCATGAATAAAAAGTACTGGCAGCGCATTGGAAGCGAATTGCGCAGAATAAAGTATGATATAATCACAGGACAGCTTTTTCAACTAGAATAAGCGATTAAAAATGTACATCACATGCAGATTACGGTATACAGTAGCCGTAGCCGTAGCAGGAGTAACACAAGGAGTTGATCGTGCCAGTTGTAGACACTTACTGTTGGTTATGTCGCAAGACAAAAACGCTTTGACTTCTTACCTTCTTAGTGTGTTGTGTACCTCTCACACGGGGGAAGTCCTACTGTTCTATAGTGTGGTTATATAGTACAAATTTATAATACAAAGTTGAATGTACCTGAGCTAATAATTTCTGCTTCACGGTTCTTATCTTCTCGCCGACTCTCAATGTAAGTGCCTCGGAGGCGACCCACTAAATCATTGAAGTAGCTTCGGTAGAAGTCTGCCATTGTTTATTACCTTTCCCGGCAACCTATAATGCAGGTCCACATATAATGGCACGGACGGTGGCGAAAAAAGTGGAAGAAATACAATATGATGAGTAAATTCGTTTTTATGTTTTCTTCTTGTTCCTGCATCCTGACAGGAGGGTGTCTATAATATGGTGGGGGTATATAAATGTTGATATAAATTAGCTGTTACGGTACCTGTAGAAAAAGTTGGTGTCCTCTTGTCTGGGAAAAGAAAAGGAGGGAAATTCCTTTCTTTCTTATAAACTCTCCTGCAGTATAGCACCACTACGACTGACTAACAAAAACTTTGAAAGCTTTCACTAAGGCCAAAAAGTCGTAAATCAATCAGAGATGCAAATTCTTCCAACTCTGTTTGTAAAATGATTAAACTTGGTTGGTGGGGTGGGAGCGACAGGGAAAACTCGACCAAAACACGGCGGGATGAGAGAGAGATGTGAGAGAGAAGAAGATGAAGAAGGCGTTTGAGGAATGCTAGTTGTGTGCAGCGTTCAACTGGATTAATAGAAATGGAGACAATTCAACGTAGTTAGGCTGATTTATAGCGTATTTTGGCTGGAGCGTCATTTTGACACCCATGGGGCAGTAAAAGGAGGACGACGCTGAAAATATAGTGAGAGAAGGAGTTGTTGAGAAAGGAAAAGGATAGTTTTTGTGGTTTGCAGCAATAATATGTAATAATAATAGGAATGAACCGCTTTGTGTTTTATGTAGTTTTAATGGAGACAGTGAAATGGAGTAATTGTAGTACTTTTTTGGCTGTTAACTAGTTTAACCATTTAATCTATATTGGCATCTTATACAATATTAAAACATTTTTATCCTCGCTTACTCCACTACAGGATAAGTGGTAACTCTGCTCTGCCTCTGCCTGTCACCAATTAGACTTCCACTTAATATGTTGATTCACTCCATAATGTTTTAAGACCTACTAAATAGTTACTCAGGATGTGTGCTAAAATTCATACAATACATACAATACAGAGTACCGTTTCCGCTAGAAGTGAAAAAACAACAGGGTAACCCAAAAAAACTTGTTGAATGCAACTTTGCTTCAAGCGTAAAAATAAAATTCATCTATTACAGCTTATACCCTTTAATTATATATAGAGACCAATTAATTAACAATTAATATCCAACTTGTGCTAACCGACGAGGGGAATGTTTCTGTCGTTAGCTGCCATTGATATGTTGCGGTTTCCTGTGCAGTTGTCAGTCATTTAGGTCTTGCACATAAGTAAAGTGGCTGTACTTGTACTATTTTTGGGATTCTGTTTAAAATATGGGGTTTTAATGATTTATAGCTTGGGATTATGTAACAGATTATTACAATGAAAATTGGCAGAATGAGTAAGTAGAACACGTGTTCGATTTATTCATGAGCTAAATTTTTAGAAAATTAGTTTACATTATTGTGATATAACTAGGAGGTATCCTACCGCTAGAAAAAAAACTGTGTTCTGGTTTATTTTCGTTTGGTCATTTCCTCTGCAACCAAAACATCAACTGCACTCTGTTGGCGAGAAGCATCCGGGAAGTCCAATGGACCAGACCAAAATAGACCGTACTGATCAAGAGCGTTACGATTTTTCTGGTAAATTGATTGCGCTTGTTTGAGAATGTATGGCGTGTATGGTCTATCCTCTATGAGACGATCCAGCTCTCCCAAGTTTCTGATAAAAATGCCTTTAAAGCAGGGCGCATTGGGACCGCAATCTGGCTCGCTGGCAAAACAAGGCTCCCACAGAATTCCAAATTCATCATTGATATGGGTACTACGAATTACGGCATCAGCAATTTTTCTCGCTTCCGTGATGTACGTCCAGTTGCCTGTTGCTTGATAAAGCTCCGCTAAACCTCCAAGAATAACGCCTTGATTGTACGTCCATGTTTCCTGCCCATTATTTCTGCACTCGTGCAGCCCATCATTAATTAGATTTTCCTCGTTGATCATGCCTATGTCTCTGAACCAGGTCCAAAGTCTCTCCGACTGCGTCAAATACTTGGTATCACCCACTATCCTGTTGTGAAGTTGAACGGACAACTTGATGTATTGCTCGTTGGGAATTGCATTTTTGTAGGTACGTTTGTCGGACCACCTGCCGGACAGAAAACAGTTATGAACAATATATTATTAAGCTTACACATACATCAGGGTTAAATGCAAGTAATTAATAGATGCCCCATTTAAATAAAATGTGTGTGGTTAATAACAGCCCTGCTGCAAAAACAACTTCTCACCAGATGCCTGCAAGATAAAAAAAAGTTCACGAGTTATTATTGTTGTTGTCACACAAGTCGTGATACAGTCAACCTGTCATTTTTTGCCGTGCACAATCAAAATTGCAATCGCAACTGTCAAAGTAAACAACACATACAGTCGGACGTCGGACCCAATTCAGGTCGATACTTCACTTTTATTATACGCCATGCACCAAATATTATTTTGCATGAAAAGAAAACTGTTACGCTCCAGCCATCGTAATATGTTGTTGTCAACTTTATGACAGTTTTGATGTGCAAAATGAGTAAATATCACGTTATTCATTAAATACACCCATCATGTGTTGTTGTACTTACCTCCACCACAGACGAGATCGTGAAATTCGTAGCAAAAGTCAGCAATGGTGGCTGCCATAACCAAGTATTTTTGATCGCCACGTAAGGTCAAATGCTTTAATCCATGTCAAACCCCACCAAAGAGAGTCATCAATAGAGTCGCTAGTGAAGTTGTAACCACCAAACTCATTTAGTCCTTTGTTGAGCTCAAATGTGTTGTTGACGGCGAATTCGTAGAGTCGGGAACCAGTAAGAAGTTGGTAGTCAATAAGAACATTCATGTCGTTTGCACCATTCCACCAACCGACAGTTTTCCAGAGACCTCTCCATGCCTCGTAATACATCATCATAGCAGTCACAGCAGCGTCCAATTTATTACCCGCGTTTACTGTCGACCTTGCCCATTCAGTACAGGTTTGATTGGACTGACCTCTCAATACTACACAAGCTCTCAGAGCACCGATACGGAGCGTGGAGGGATCATCCACGTTGAACATGGGTGTCATGGCTGTTGTGGAATTCGCTGGAATTTGCACGTCCCCGGTTCGAGTATCGTTGCTCCATTGTAGACCCCCGTTAAAAGTTCTATCCACCCAAATTTCATCGCCGACTTCCCCGTTGGTAATAACGCCAAAAGCCATGTTGTCTTGATCTGACACCCGAAGGACAACTCGACGGGAGAGGATGTTTACCTCAACGGCGTCTCGTGTTGGGCCGGAAGCCAAGGCAGGATCGCGCTCGTCACAGTAGATATTACAGACATCTTCACTGCTCGCCAAGGAAGAAACGGCGAGAAAGGCGAAAAGAAATGTTTCTACCGACGTTTTCTTCATTGTCTCTGAGTATTAGAAACTTCCCTGTATAAAAACGCAGAAGCTACCTGGACGTTCTGATGATCCAGACCAAATGAACTGTCAAAAGACCTATGGGCATCGGTATTTGTACCGTGCATTGAAGCGGGCATCCAAACTGATTTTATCACGGGTCTGGAGTGAATTGTGAATTATCACTAATCGATATCTGAACAACTTGTAATTTTTACATTATATCATGCAAGGGTATATGCAAATATGTATAAACCGTGTATATATATTACTATGATCATGTGATGTATGCAGAGGGGATAAAGTTGAAGAATCGTTAATGTCAAAGTGTCAGTTAATGTCAAAACCATCAGTTGTGGGAAATTACAGATACAACAGTACAGGTACACAATTTGGGCTGATGCCACCATATAAGTGCCGTGCGAACTGATGCCATTAAATGGGTGTTGGTTATCACGTTTTTGACAGAAAATGACTGAACCAGGACATAGTGTCTGTAGATAAAAATGATAACATCAATTATTTTGTGCCACCTACATGATCGCAATTTTGTTCGATTCATGTTTTTGGACAAGTGGTATTACAGCTTCAATCGTTTAAATAGGTATATGCGTCGTGTGCACTGTACGTATACATGCACCAGACCATATACACAATCCAGTTGTAATTCTAACAAATTATCACAGTGTCAAGTCGTGCTTGGCGGATGAACTCCCCTAATTGAAGTATGGAAAACTGTTGGAATTATGAAATCAACATCCCGCTAGGTTCATTTAATTGATTTTTACCACCCTTGTGATGTATCAAATAAAAATGCACCTAACCTAACTAATTGTAAGAAGTGGCCCCGGGTGGGCTTTAATCTTGGACCGCATATGACGTCAGTCAATGACAATTTCCCGGTATCTATCAACAGTTTATGTCATCACGAACAAAGTATGGCATGCGATATAGGAAACAAAGGGCATAACAAAAGCAGTGCCAAATACCCTTGCATTCTTTTTGTGTCAAACTAAAAAAATATAAATGTGTAATGACGGCAGTCCAATTTTTGGAAAGGTACAACGTAGTAGTATTTTGTAATTTCATTGTATCTGCAGAACATGAAAAAAAGTATCCACGCCTATTTTGCGATATTGCACTCGATCCGCCTTCTCATATACCCTTTTTATTTTGAGTGCATTAACTGCTTCGGTCTAAAAGGTATGCTTTATCACTTACATCAAAGCTTAACGATATTTTTGACACACTCTTTGCCACAAAGAAAGAGAGGTGTAACAGAATTGTGTAATGCTGCGTTCATGACATTTTATAACCTTCGTAGAAAGACTCTTTGATGCACGGATTTCTCAAGGACAGCAATAAACTGAAAAGTACAAAATATAAAAACTAAAAACCGAAACGTAGCGGTTACGTTTTGCATTCCAAAAGTCTCTAATCTCGATTTTTCCGTCCGTATTCTTTAGTATTGCTTATAAATGACTCGGAGAGTGATGTAAGCTACTTAAATGGAAATCGATGACAAACGCCACTGCTGCTGGGCACGTAGGAGCAGTATTATTAGTAACACGTGCACTTAAGCAGAAAGTAACCAATTGTTCTCCACCGATTCTCTCCATATCGCCTTGCACTTGCTTGTATATGCAAAAAAGATAAATGATAGTTTCATTGAGAAAGAGAGCACAGGAAGAAAATCAGTATCATCTCTCATTTCCTTCCCAGAAAGCAAAAGAAAGATGCTTATTCAAGTCGGTCCAAATAAGTCATCCTTCCTTCCTTCCTTGATGACTTTCAATTTTATTCACGTCACAAATAATAGACAGTAAAAGTCAAAGACATATTTTCCTCCAAAAAAAGCCCCTTTTTATAGCATCTTCTTAGCCTTGCACAACATTTCCTTCTCCTTTTCCCGTATTTCGTCAACATCATCAGCGTTGTCGTCCTGGATGTATGACGACTATTCTCTTTTTGTACAATCGACATGGGAAATCCTTTTCTGACAATTTCAGGACCTCAAAACAACCCCGCTGTGTGCCATTAGCTATACTTCCAGTTCTCTTCCAAGAGTAATTTCAGAGGAAAAAGGAAAGTCACTGTGTGTAGGAGTAAAACATCAATGAATGTACACACTACGACGACGACCGTGTATCAGTCGTTCTCTTTCCATGGGCTTGTATTACACACATCATCATGGATAAACTCTTCAAAAGAGTATTATGTCAAAAGTTATCGACTAGAAAGAAAGAAAAAGAGAAGAGAGAAAAAAAAAAGAAATGCTTCCTTTCCTCCGCTATTACTCCTATCATCATTATTACAGCACAACCATATGCCTGTTCTTTTTTTCCACATGTCCTGTACGAAATAGATATTCTACTTTTGTACATTTCGTATTTTTATACACACACAGTGGGAGAAACTCTGTCTGGGCTGTAATGTGGCAATTCATCATTTTCCTTCAGCAACTTGGACATTCCAATGCCAACTTTTTTTGCAATGCTTAAGCAAGAAGTCACAAATCACAAAAGATTTTCTTCCCTTCATTTGCCGTTTTGAAGCGATCATAAGTCAAAAATGAAATGAAATCATTGACTACTGACTCGTATCTTTGTGAAACATGTATTTGTAAAAAGAGTGGCGGTTATTGATGGCATTCGGTTACCCCAAAAGCTACATATGTATGTATAATATGTACTTACATTGCTGCCATTCCATTCTCGTAGTTCTCTCTCTCTCTCTCTCTCTCTCTCTCTCTCTCGACGAACAGGGGTCTTTTTTGCCATTTGAGAAAAAACAAGAATGTTTTGCAAAGTTCACGTTCCAAAAAGATTTTCAAGTTCACACAAAAGTATTAACAATTTCATTCTTCATTCTAGACAGGCAGGGTGGAAGTTCTAAAAATATACGGTTCGTCTAGTTTAACGTTTTTTTGTGTGCCGGTGAAGTCCCTAGAGGAAAAAAACGGCGTTGGGCAAGACCTACGGGGTGTGTAGTAGTGCGTACGGGTTTAAATAGGATCAATAAATCATTTTACGCATCAAGATGGATGAAGTTGTTATTGACTAAAGACATTTCTTTAATTACGCATTAAATTTCGTAATGTAAGTATACTGGTATTTACACAACGATTATTTTTTTCTGGGGAAACCTACATCCTCAATGAAAGTACACTCGGGCGATAGGCATCAGTCGACTTGCGTCAGACTTTTTCCCGGGACGTAGTAAAATGCCTAGCCGTCCTTTTTGTCCTCCACGCAGGACCAGACCCTTTCGAACGCCCATTCACAATTCCACACTTTTGTTTTGCATAGGCGACTGCACTGTTTTGAGTTACGACACGAAGGAGGGCAATACTCTGGAACAGAAGGAATGAAATATTTAGTTGAATTTGATAGTGGGACATTGTCACCAGCGTAAAAGAGAGATTTTACCTGCACTTGATATATCCAGCAGCTCTGCCACAACGTACAAACCAATTAGGAGACACACCATGCACACAAGGTCTTTACGCCTCACTGGCAACATGCTACTAAATGCCAAAGGTAAAATTTGCACGAGAAAAGTACATTAGCTTCCCTGTAAATGGTTTTGGGGAAAATTAGCATGCGGTCTCATGAAAACTTCACGTTTTCATTTGCAACTGCAACAATAACATTTCTCGCAAAAGGGTATCTGAACCAAATTGAAAAATTAACTGACATAACACAACCAGTTTTGTCCTCACTTGTGCACACAACCGCGAGCATTTTTCGACTGTTATCATAAAACTACTTTAGAATGTCGGTGAGCGCCCAAGTTCACCCGTGTCTCGTCGTCATTTAAGGATAATTTTACGCGAGAGTGATAGTAACCCAGTGTAATGTTTAAAACTGACAGGAATAAAAATCTAAATACGTAAAAGTATACACAGAAAAAATTAAAAGTTCAATTTTTATATAGCATTTCCAGCGGACGAGGAGCATGACTGGGACATGTTATCATTATCTAAATAGTATCTCGTCAATATATTCTGCACTCCTGCCAAGCTTCTGTATATACCTATAAGGAAACATAAAAAATTCCTCCCACACAACAAGCTTTGTCAATTTACACACACATCAGCTTACTTCATGCGTCATCCTCATTATTGGAAGAATAACTCCATAACAAGTTTGGTACGTTTACTGGACGGTACATATATGCGAGATGCCAAATATAGGAACAAATTTCAAGCAAATGTTTTAAACAGGAAAATCTACAACGTGTCATGTGAGGAAGTTTTGAAAATCAGTGGAGCTAACTAACATTTTATTTGTATCTATTGATAAGCCAAGCATGACATACACATGTAAGTCATGTACCAACTTGTATTCAGAAAATACGCTGTGGCTCTTTGATACGGCGCCGTAACACAGAGTGTGATACAATATTTTGATTATGTACTCACAACACAACATCCGCTCTGCGTTGCTGTGCTGTGGAAGGAGCATATTCAACATTCATCAGCAATATGCAAAGTCAAGAGCAACAACTTTCTGGACAACGCTACATTACATTTCCACACCGTCGCTTTCCGCTCCCACGCCCCGATCCTATTAATTATGACCTTGAAGGATAAACGTGACCAGTACTAGTACCAACACACCGTGTTTTGCTCGCAATCTTGCTGTGAAATCTGTTACATCATGATGCTGTAGGTATATCTGTCTTAGGTAGATTGGCGATATTTCCACCAAAGTTTTTGTGCATCGCTGGTCACGGTAAGATATAGGCTTATCAGTGGTGTGTAGCTTTTAGCCAGTCATTTTAAAACAAACTTACCTATTATTACCTTATTAGCTGCATATGGGCATGGGCATATAATATATGTTTACGTACGACGGTCGATATTACGCTAGTATTTTTTACCTATAAATAAGCAAGCAAAATTGTTTGCGGAATTCAACTCGACAGGTTTGCAATGGAAGCAGAAATGCTTCCAGAAACTACTCTCCCGAGCTGTTCGACATTTATGGGGGAAAGATTTTCCAACCCGAAATAATAATATGGCGTTTGTATGTTGTGTGTTATATACCACGTGGATTCTTTTTTACCTATTGGAATGCTTACGTCATAAACCGAGGAAGGAATCCAGAGAGCTCTATTTCAACTGACTTGAACAGGGAGACTAACACGATGAAGTAATGTGTTTACTGCCACAGAGAACGTTGTAGTTGGTACGGAACACAAAAACAGAAACGCATTAAATCACCTACCTTATCTCTCTGCTATTTTATGAACGACAATGTAATATAAGTAATGTAGTGTAGTAGCAGTGATGATAGGAGGAAGTAATCGCAATACATTATTCAAGATATAACGATTTTGATGACGAGATTTTTCCTGTGAGGCTTTCTCCTTCGTTGTTCAATAAAGACATTAAAAGTTTGTGAATGCCAGGCTGTATAGCTGGGCTGCTGCATAAGCCTTCACAAGCGGCAGAGTAAATGTCGCGCAACCGGTCGTTTACACTTAAAATTCCGGTTTCTTGCAACTAAATTTACCTACATTTTCCTTCTGTTGTACACACATAGGCTTAATCTAAATGTATGTACATGCATTCCTCATCGCTTTCCAGTAAAGGAAAATCGTTCATTGAAACTTGTCTACAAGAAGGGAGAAAAATATTATGCCTTTCCCTACACCGCCGTGTATCTACCCTACCATAATAATGTGTCATAGTATTATTATTTTATATATAAAAAAGTAACAGTAAAACATTCGATTAACCCAGATTTGTGAAAAAATATGAGCACCTTTTCCCCCATTTCTTACGGTTTCAAAGGCACCTATCATGAAACTGCAGACATTTCACTGGTTTCACCAAATGTGAAATTTTCCGTGCATCGCAGCCAGAGAGAAAGAGAGAATGAAGGGAGTAGTAGTAGTAGTAGTAGTAGTAGTGTGCCAGTAGTGCGTCTTGGATTATGTTGTCATTACGTTTAGAGGAAATAACTCAAAATACATGCCTACATGTTCGTTTATTTATATTTCATCTTACACGCTTTTGTCAAGGGTATATGTATTGTGGCGAAAGGCTCAAAGCACTTTTTTCACAGGCGACACACTACTGAGCTTATTTACTGTATGCTCATTCCTTGCTGTTCTCAACTCTTTCTCTCTCTCTCTCTCTCTCTCTCTTTCAATGAAATGTACGGGATTTCGATTCATCTATGTTCTCCAGCGCACACAATGCCATACTGCCGGCACGATCATTTTGTTTCCCACTGAAAGACTACCATGTTTCATTTTGTGTTGATAGTTGATGCTGAGTAATGCAATTCGGAATTCGGCTGGTGGTGGCGATAATACTATCATTTTAGTAGTATGGTGTAGTAGTTGTTGATTTGATTTGATATAGGCTGTATGTAAAATTGCACGATTGTATAAACCACAGGAACAACAAAAAAAGTATTCGCGTTTCAAAATCAGTTAGAGCTATTGAGTTTATAAATAAGTGTCTGTAACGTATAGAGAGAGAGAGAGAGAGGACGTGTATCGGTGAGGCCAAGTGTGCGAGTTATGATCCAACTCACGATCAATATATCCCATAATGGCTTTGCATGATGAAGCGAGCTTTGCCTATGAATCATTATTATTGTGTTGAAATATGTAATGTACGGATACTGCATACAACTATTACCCCCGCAGCCTCCACGCAACACTCCGTGGATTCATTTACTATCACCATCACCATCACCATCATTGTCATCATCATTCCTCTTTGGTGTAGCAGCGTTCTATATTTTTCCACTGACAGAGTTATTGCCGCACCGTATATTTTTTCTGGATATTATTTCTCCGTCGTCTTACTGATTTACATAATATGCTTAATGCATTTTTCGAATACAAGGGAGAGACAAGGGATTATTTGGAGGTATGACATTATGCATTGTCTGCGCTGTTTGTGGGGTAAAAATGCTGACACGGAAGGAAAAAAACTTCCTTTGTTAAAAATCTCATTGTATCCCAGAACGGATGTAGTTCCAGTGGAAGATATCTTTCGCGTCGGTGGAGTATTTATTCAAAAACAGTTTTCTGCTTACTTTGCAGGGTGTCCATTTTTAGCGTGTCGTCTTCCTCCGTGTGTACATAATACGGGCGGCGGAGCAGATGGCTAAAATTACTCCAGGGAGTTATTGAAATGAATTGATTTAGTCTACGCTCAAGTGTTTGTAAATCAACAAAATAAGGTGTATGAGGTTTTTCTATGGTCATAAACCCAGAAAACATTTTCCTTTAAAGAATAACATGGGTAGTTCTATTTCCGGTTCGGTCCTTTGTAACATTCTTCGACAAAAAGAAATCTTATTCTAGACACGAATTATAGGCAACCAAATCAACAACGGGGTTGGTGGAATGGGTTTGATTTAAAATTGAACGGCTCCATATTGTCGTAATACCTGCACATGCTCAACCGACATCGACAGTTGCAAGCGCAGAAAAATATCCTTAATGGATACGATTATTATACGAAAGTATATATTTTCTCCCGTTCTTTCCATTGTAGTCTGCATTGCAGTAAAAAAAGGAAGAAAAATACATAAACCACTCTAAATATATTCCTGCTGGAGAGATAAGGCTTTAAAGCGACACACTCTGTACTTGGCCCTCCCAGCCTACCTAACGTATGTACATGCTCAAGGAGAAACATGACACGGATAAAAAAAAGTATTCAAAGACGCTTAACTGATCTTTGTATTTCTTAAGAACGTGCGCATTATTCAGCTTTTTATGGAAATGCACTCCCTTCAACGATCATTACCTATAGGCAATGGTGTACAGCGTAAAAACGCAGTTTGTAGATGCAACATTATCCAAAAAGCGTGGAACTTGAAGTGCTGAATGTAAAAATATTTGAAGTACGTACTCGCGTACATTGAGGAAATGTTTACTGATGTATTGAGTCATCATCATCAACATCGTCATCATCATCGTCGTCGTCGTCGTGTTACCATATCTTATCTGTACTTTGGTAAGTACCCCGTTTATTACTCGCATTCTCTGTCGCTCGATGAAAATTATGTTGCTGACGACAAAATCGTCTAGAAAAGATTATGATGGTGACAGAGGGAAGAAGATTGACATTAGAGAGAATTTTGTTAAAAGGGGATTCAATGAAAAATGCTCGACTTTTTGGCTAAAAACTTTTAAGAGGGGCTGGAGAGAGAGAGTGAGTGAGTGAGAGAGAGAAAGAAGGAGAAAGACAGTTTATGTCAGCAGACGAGTTGCTGCACACAACAAAATATACATCGCAGCTTGAAGAATTTTTCCAGCCTCCTGCAACATGTACCGTGTGTGTAGTGCTTCCCTCTCCTTTGCTCACTCTTGCTCACAGTTCTCTCTAGAGTATTTTTTGGATGATGACAATGAAGTAGAAAAAAGAACGGCAATGAAAGTATATTCATTCATCTGAAAGAACCGTCTGATCTGTGATCTGCTGCCTGCGCTTGACTGCTGTTAGTAGAGCATACAGCATGAAAAAGTGAGCTCAATTGTCTGTTATTTATTCCACGACATGCCATGGTTTCCTCCGATACGGGGGAAAAGGCAAAACATGCTTTTACTTGGCAATCTTTTGTTCTTGCGAAAAAATGTTACACTTCATAGTCAAATGCATCACGAAAGAACACGGTAGAATGCATATAGAGCACAAGCACAACACACACACTCTGGTTTATGCTTACGTACACGACAGTGTACCAGCGTACGTAGTACAACCTTTGGTAATAGGTACTTGCGTCAGGACGTCACTTGTCTGTGTGCGGTGGGATAGCAGTGGTGGTGATGTGATTTTCCCACTGTGCACTTCGTCTTCCCTTTTCTTTTTTTTCAAGCTGCTCACACTCTCCAGACTTTTTGACGACAATAATGACACAATACGTGACAACACATTTTTTTATGGATTGACTTGGCGCAAGGTTTCTTTTTTGTCTCCCATTTTTCTTCATTGTCTTTTGTGCGTACGAAACACAATATCTTTCAATATCCCAAATTTTCTCTATAATGTCATTCAAGATGGAAAAAAGTATAAATATGCTAATTAAACACTTTCATTGACAAGGCTTCATTGTCCCCGAATTTATTTTTTGAATGTTAATGATTTACCCAGGTACGAGCTAAAGCAAAAAGTCAAAAGGGAAAGTAAAAGTGTGTCAAATGTAACACAAGTTGTGTTCCATCTCATTGTATTACAAATAGTAAGAAGATAAATGAATACACCCGTCATGAGAGAAATGAAACTCGAGAAAAATATTTTCATTTTACCGTTAGAGTGAAAGCTGAAATCAAATCTATTTGCCAGCATATGTACAACTCTTTTACCGCTGATAGAAAGCAGGTCATTCATTTGATATTTTCTTGGCGTTCAACTTGCGAAAAACCAAACTTCAGTTCTGTTGGATGGAAAAGTTGCAAAAGATTATTTTCCGGAGCAGTAGAGTGATGGGTACATAGTCGGCTGCTTGATATCTAATGCGTGTCATCATTCATAATATGGCCTTTCGTAGTGTGTGTGTTCCGAAAAAAAGAAGACATACTATCCTATCCCCTCTTGCCCGTCTGCGTTACTTTCCCAGCTTCCCTCCTCGCTCTTTATTCTTTCAGTATATATCCTTTTGTTGTCCTGTCCGTTTTACTACTCTTGTTGAGTGAAGTGAGAAGTTTACACGGTAGTAAGAGCCTAGTAATCAGTTGGGACATGACATGGAACTCCACTTGAATAAATTTTTCAACCTGGGAGTTTTGAGTTTTTCCTTCAAACACTACTACTACTACTATGGCTTCTCTCCATTTGCAGTACCCTACCACTATGTATGTAGTCTGTAGTATATTGTGCCATCTACCATCCTCTTTTGTGGTGACACTTTCCTTTCTGGCGAAGATAGCACAGGAAGATGCATGGATACGTCAAGTTGAAGAAAAAACGCTAACGATGTAAAACGACACAGCAACTTATCATGTCTTTATGGCTTAATGGGAAACATTCATTTCCAAAAAAGAAACTGCGACGAAGGAGTCACTCGTTCACAACATGACTCGCTGTACCTTCTCTCACTTTTCGCGGGGGTAATTTGCACGTGATGCGAACATACAAAAAACGGTTTGTAGTGCCGTGCGATATTTTTCTGGGACAGCATTTTATCTTTCACACATCCTATATTCCACGGTATTTATACAAACCGTTTCATATGCGTGTATCAATTAATGGGTACGGAGAAGGATTTTCACTTATGTTGTCAATATGTACGCGATTATTTGGTCAAGTGCAAAGGAGACGTGTAACTTTGCCTTTAAGTAGCTGAAATCATTCTAACACAATATTTGATGGTAAGTAGCTGTAGCATTTAAGCGAACCAGTAATGGCAGTACCCACCATTTTTTGAAAAATTAAATTATTTTGCATGACAGGTTTCACGGGTTTCGAGGGGAAAATAAAACGAATTTTTAGAAGCCAATTTCGCTGGGAAAGCGAACACGAAAACGACTTGAGGAGAGAAAAAGTGTTTAACTGTACAAATAAGCTATAATCTGAATCCATAATGAAATTCGATTAAATTTGACTTGAAAAGAGGAAACCCGCGTGTGTGTACCCTAAAGAAGGAAATGGATGTTGAAAACCAATTCGCCATATTCACCCAATCCACTTAATACAGAATCTCTGAAAGAACCGCTCTTCTGCGTTTTAAAACGACATTATAGGGGAGCCTCCGGGTGTTTCGGAACGAGGAACGGAGCAAATGATATAACAGCCGGAGTGAAACCACGGTACAATTTTGTTTACATCGTCATCCTGTGTGCTTTAGGCATGAGGAAAATGCGTGACTGTGAGCAGAGGAAGGGGGAAGCCATCAACTTAAGTCAAAATCACATTTGGATAATCAAGGGCAATTTGCACATCGTTATGTTATCGACGACGCATCCATATTTCCAACCGAGTACAAAATGGTGGAAGAAGTTAACTGTGCCTCTCTGAATACACGAATGTAAATGCTGATGGCTTTCACAACAATAATATTAATAGTAATATGGTATACAAATGGGAGCCTATCTCTGGCGGGGGTTGAATCATCACCGCTGTAAACGAACGTAGCACACAGGGAGTTTTGGATAAAACCATAAAATGCAGAGCTTTGCAAATGATCATCTCAACGTGCCACCTAATGGCAAGCAGGCTATGAAATCATCATATTTACCATTAAAGTCATAAGACAACCGTACCGGGATAAATGCACGACGTATGCCAGCAGAATCGTCCGGTTGTTGGAGTCTTTTCGTAAGTTAATATTCCTAAACATACTGTAATAATAATAAAAGTTTTGTAAATTTGTCAGGTAGGACCAGCTACTTAACGTGACTCGTGTGTATTAGTTATTTTTCTGAAAGCTGGNTTTCGTAAGTTAATATTCCTAAACATACTGTAATAATAATAAAAGTTTTGTAAATTTGTCAGGTAGGACCAGCTACTTAACGTGACTCGTGTGTATTAGTTATTTTTCTGAAAGCTGGACTCCCACTCTTTAATGAATTTCATTTCGATAGAATCTTTTGTTTCAGTTGCGCCTCAATCAATGGTGATACTGTAATCAATATTATCCCAGTTAGAATCCATTGAAGTTGGTCGAACTTGATCGAATATTCGAATGCAAATACATGATTGACAAATGTGTACTTAATTTGAACCCCGGCCACTAGCCCAAAATTCAAGGTTTAAAAAATTGTTCCAGTGTTCAGCCGCTAGAAAGTCTACTAATATATAATTATTTGGTCAACGAATCTCATATAGGTTACAAGGAAAATATTTCTACCTTCATGTTCCTATCGGTCAAAGAGATTAACCAATCTGGATCAAACTATTCAAGAGCATAATCGCATTCTTGCACACACCCTGTGGTATTAGTCATGTACCCTAGCTGTGATGGATTATGGAAAACAAAATTTCAAATCACCATTTAATCCAAAGTTATCGTGCACATGGCCTGCTCCAACAATATTTTATAGCACCAAATCAGCTGGTCCTAACTAGTTCAAGGTATTCAGGCGGAAAGACGCAAGAATAAACAAAGTTATGCATCGTGTGCCCAATGCAAAAGTATATAATGAATGCACACACACTGTGCATCGTATGCGTATATTGTAGCATCACTACTTTGTGTTGTGTAACTGTGTGACTACCTCGGGAGGAGTGACTAGAGTGAACGAATAGAGCAATGATTACTATGCTTCCCGGGAAAGTGAAAGTTTGTAGTTACATGAGTAGAAGTAGTAGCGTTAGTGGTGATGATGGTGGTGCTGGTAGTAGAGAAGTAGAGAAAATGACAATTGCGGTATGGATAGAGAAAGCCGCAATAAATTCAAGATAATCACAATAATCGTCCCTGGCCGTTTTATGCGTTGTATATAACAATAATGGCAACCGTCAGCCAACATACAATCTTTTTCATCATACACGTACGTTTTACAGTTGTAGATATTATAACAAATGCCCTGTGCGTATGTGTACTGCTTCAAAGTTAGGAAATTATCCTTTCATCTTCCCCATCTCTCTTCCTTTTTACGATTTTAATGCAAACCTTTGTAGCAGTAAATGCATACACCACTATACACACACACAAGGAATAGAAGTGTTCACTATAACCAGTTTTATTGTATTTATGAGAACATCATTGAGTGCACGTGCTTCTCCCTCACAGAATATTTGAAAGAGTTGAATTGGGTAGCCGAAGGCGCACAAAAAAGCTGTGTGTGTGTATGTAATGTGTATACATGGACATTTCACAAAATGGCCCATTAGTGGTACCAGGACCATAAAGTTCAATTAAAATAGCAACGGCATCATCACTACCACCAGCGAAATTTCCCCATTTTCGTACAAACGATTATGGGAAAACCCGAGTTAGCAATTATGAATGTACCGAGATATTCGGACGTTGGAATTTGTAACAGGGTTTCGTGGAAAGGTTTTAGAATTTAAAAAACAGCACTCTGGGATACGGAGAAAAAGGAAAGTGCTTCATCGGAAATACAATTTAACTGCCTCTTATTGTGGGTTAGGTAAACTCGAGGTATTACCCCTTGAGATTGCATACGAATTTGAACATTAAATGTGTCTTTCGTCTTTTCTCTTTCTGTTTCGGGGGAGTGTGAGAGGACAGGCACAGTACAGAATTCGGTTGATGAAGTAACCACCTTAACAGACTCTAAAACATATTATCACCACCCAGCTTGTGCGTTTATACCGCATTTTCTCGAATATTAACCCAGGTTTTTTATACTTCCCCGTACTATTGGTCAAGAGAGTGTATGTTTAAAGCAGGACTACGGTTAACGTCAGTAGGATTTGTTATGAAAGAAAATACGGTCGATTGCTTTATGTAGATATATGCCACTAGTGCCTCTGCGAAATTAATACTGCGATACATAAAATGTATTCCGTTCCGTGAAGTGTGAACATTTCGTTTTGAATTTTTTGGCTTCAATATGTTTAGAACATTTTTACGATTATGATCCGAATTTAAGATAGCCTTTATGACACTTATTGGTTGCCTCACAGTATGAAAAGTAAGCGGACTGCGTACATTAGGTTAAAATGTTATATGGTCGGAGCTGGTGTGAGCGATAGCGATTGTAATGTAGGTACACCACGTCCGGGCGTGAACAGTAATAGCATTCCTGGTGAAACGACCATTTTTTTTATAAAAAACGAGGAACGAAACATGTAAAATAGTATAGCGTAAAGTTGTCCGGAGGCTGATGGAAAAAAATGTGCGGAAGTTGCAGAACGAGAGAGATCTGTGGTACAGGCGAGCTCAAATATGGTGAGCTATAAAGGTCGTAAAGTTTACGGACAAGTTAACCTTATAGCGAGGTCACGGGAAACAATATGCAGCATGTGTAATGTGGTAACAAAAATATTAGTTGTTTTAAACGGTTTAAAAGTTACATTGTAACGGTTTGTCGTAATGTGCATTTTTCGTATATATCCAAGCGTATCCAAAATGGTGTATATTCTGGAGATGCAACATGTACGCACTAAACGAAACTTGCTTTACTCCTATTGTTACTCTACCGCATTGTATATTGATCACAACGACGACATTGCAACCCTTTGGTTTTATTATTGAAATTTCCCTTTCATCATGCACAACCCAACCGCACGAATAAGTTTTGAGTTTTGACAACCAGGATGAAAACGAGTCATAGTAGGATGAAGGTCGTTGGGACTGTTTTTGTCGTTAGGAAAGGCGATAAATAAAAGTTCCCCTTCTTCATGGCTGGTTTGTTTCTCGCTTTCAATTTTATTTATTGTTTTGGCTTCCACTAATAAACGGGAAAATCACAACGCACACATACACCGTTTTGGTAACCCTCGCGTCTGGGAGTGAGTACTGAAATTCTCATTTGTTGGTTTTTGACTGTAATGAATAGGTAGCTTGTTTGGGTTTTACCGAAATTATCAAGTTTATACTTCATTGCAAGTTTTCTCAGTTCACGCATGTTTACCGAACGTGCTGTCGTCGTCGTCTCCCCCATGCTCGTTCCGATTTTGATACGGTATAGGTATAGCTGATCGGATTTAATACACATATACTCATATAAATGCCGTACAGCTTATATACTTGATTTTAAATAATGTAAAGTTTTGGTGACCCAGCTGTATCGGGGTACATTATTGACAATCGTGGTAAATCAGGTTTCTAAATTGAATCCGTTTATAAATTTTACAAGTAATATCCATCCTGTGATTCACATAATGCGTATTTAGATGGTGGCGTTAGGGGAAAATTCAATAAGCAGAAAAGCAAGCAACGTAAATCAACCTGACTTCTCTCCAACTGGTCTGAGAACTGCTGCAGAACTTGTACACAAGTGCTTATGAGTGGTGGTTCATCGCATACACTATTCATTACACTATGTTCCTGTGAAGCTTACGAAATCAACAGAATTAAAAGGTGAAAAGCCCGGGTGTATTGATACATCAAAAATCAATACCACATTTTGCCATTGACATTCGTATAATTTAATATTTAATTCGCACGTGTAAACATGACAGGCATTCAAAATACGTACCTATTCAAAATCGGAAAGTTTTTCGGGTGATATTTGGTAAACAGGGAAGAATGCACAGAGACCTGTAGAAAAACAGCAGAGCATGTGGGATGATATAAAAGGGCATGACAGCATTGGCCATTGGAACTTTGTATTGGTACAAAGGAAAAAAAGATGAAGTTGGATTTGAATATATTTTCGGTTGCTCCTTACTTTCAAAATTTCTGATAGAAATTGTGTGCATTTCATTTTGTCGTTTCTGGATGGCCGTATTATGTGTTTAGCGGATAGAATTCTGTCATATTTTGAAAGGTACACGCTGATCTGGTATTCATGAGCATTTTTATCATTTGTCATGCAATACGCACCCACTCGACTTCATTTCATTACGACTTTTTTGTGGAACCCTTTTTCCCTCTTCTTGTTCTATACTCGGGAAAGAGAAAAAGTTTTGAACAACAACAACGCAAAGTGCCTCTTTTCTGCTCTCTTTTCCAATCCGCTCAGCAAGCTAAGCATGAATGACATGACAGGATGATGGGGGACGGGACGGAGACATCGGGCCTGGAAAGAAAGGACACGATTGCAGCAGCATAGCAGTAGCAGCCTGCCAGCCAGCATGACAAGGGCACCAAAAGCATGTAATCTGAACGTTGCTGTTTAAAAAAATAATGTGCATGTATATCACATGCGAGCACTCAACACAAATTAATGTATCAACTTTTCCTTCTGCATTTTCCTTTGGATTACATTTTTGTTTGAAAGCTAGACGGATTCCTCTTTATGTTGCGGAGACAAGTTACAGTGTAACGAATTACATGCAGACGCAGATGGACAGATGATATTATAATATAATACGGTGAGGAATTAATATTCAGCATGTTTCCCAATCCGTGAAAAATCCACGGGAAAAAACGGGAATACACTATACTAATAACACATCCAACACACAAATACACGCATTCACATTCACAGATGCTCTGTTATGATAATTTGTCGCATTTCCTTTGGCAATAGCGTTTCAGCTAAAAGTCGTATTAGGTGTCTGGTGTCATTTTATGGGATAAATCATCCGGATCTAGTAAAAAAACAGTGTTTGCTTTGCAATAATGCATTTTACAGTTTTTACCCTATACTATGATGTAATGCGTTTTAAATCAGAGAGCAGTGCGCTGTTTCAACGAGTTTTGCTTGAATGTAAAACCCAGCTTGGATTTATCTTTAAGCTCTGCACCCTCGCGCTCCCAATAAAAAATGCGAAGGTCGGTGTTTCCTTTGGTTTAGCAATGCTTGCTGCAGGATAATGCCAACTGTCAACAAAATGCACGATTTTCAAAGTAAGGTGAGATTAAATGAACCAGCTTGTGAATGACCATTACATTTAATGAGTATTGATAATTTCGTCCAAGGATTTATAGCGGGTCTTATTTCCAGTAAGCCCTTTAAATAACTTTCTATACAATTTGCATGGAACGAGGGCACTGCCATTACGGCCTGTATTGCAGTACCGTATTTGGGGGAACTTTAACAGGAAATGTGTCTTGCTATACACCTTGCTTTGTGTAGCCCCGTATTTTCTCACGGACATCGAAGTGCGTCCGCTACGTCGTTTTCTTGAGGGAAAGAAAAAACCCGCACGCAACAAGCCCAAAGTATCTCCATTCTGGCAGCCATTAATATCTTTTATTTCACTTTTCGAAAAGAAAATGCTAGCAATTTTTCTTCCCTGTACACTTTCTCTCGGAAATGGCAAAAATTTTGGAAGTCTTGCAAGTATTAGAAAATGCAAGCAGGAAAGGAATACCGGGACAATAAACACACTACTTCGGATTAGAGAGAATGCTTACCTAGTACCTAAATAGATAGTTGCGTGTTTTGATCTCGGTCATTGCAGTAAATCTAAATATATACGATATTGTTACCAAAATCCGACTTTGCATTACGTCGATTTTTCTTCCTTGAAATGACTGTTATCTTGGATGGAATGGTTCACCCACCACCCTCTTTGGAACTACTTTGCGGTCAAAATCTTGTGCTTAACCCGTCTTATTATTTCAATTCATCTCAATTATGGAGTGGGGCAATAAGTCCAGTCATTCTAGTTACATTTTTCTCTGTGTTCATTTTTATTAATATTGAATGCAGTCGTGCTTGATCGTTGAATTGGGAACATTTGACTTCTTCTCACAAGATGTGTCATCTTACCGTTTATTTTAATGGAAGTGAAAAAGACAACTGTACATTATGAAGATATCACGGTATCACTGTATTATTGATGGCGGTATCTTTTGTTATTTATCTTGCACATATTATGGGGAATGGAATGACTAAATGCATTTTTGCCCTTTCGTGATCAGTATTCACCGCAACAAAACCAAAATTTTGACAAAATTTAATTTACTTCATAAAGAGTGTATACGACCTCTTCTGATTTGTAAGTTACTTTTTTGTCTCCCTTCTTATTTTTCTAACCGGGGATATATTTCTCTCGGCAGAGCCCTGCATACAACTAACAATGCAGCGATCAATCATTTGCTTTTAAAAGGACAACAACATTCCCCCTCTCCGCTACCAAGATGCATGTGGTGCATGCATGTATGTATGTAAAGTGCGTAAGCTTGTTACACCACTTTTTCCCATTTTATGCCTACATTTTTTATTTACTTCCCAAACCTTGTGAACTGCAGAAGAAACCAGGGAGTGCAAGAGTACCTATTCACAGATGTGTTTTTATCTACTTTGATGAAGTATGAAAGGTGGAAAGAAACGCGGGGCTGGTCGCTTCTTCCATTCGTTTTGTTTTTATTTATTTTTCGGTATCCAAAAGCTTTATCAAGTGAAAAAATCAGCTTGTTAGTAACTTGACAAAGTTGTTCTCCAAGGAAGACTGCGAGAGTCGTAATGCGAGAGATGGGGAAAGTAAATATTAAAAATCGACATCGGAAACGAAACAGTCATTGATAAATGGAAACCAGAGAAGGGGATGTTAATACCAGGAGATTCTAGGGAATCAAGTAACTGCAAGAAAAATTCAGGGGAAAAGGAGGGAAAATCTTGTAATATGAACCTTGTATGCATTTTTATGTATATACGAATGCAAGTTTATCCCTGTATCAACTTTGTTGTTGGCTGTAGGGTAATAATAATGTGTGGAGCAGCAGAGATACAAGCACAAAGACAGCTCTACATTTAATAAAAATTGTGTGTTTCAAAGACACGAAAACGCTTGAACAACAAAAAGAATACGCATTAAATTTTATTTTTGTACGTTCCCCGAAACGAGCATCGTTCTCTGTTCAATATTTTTTTCTCTCTCGAATAGTCGACTCTCTCCTCTCTCTCTATCTGTCTCTTGTTATTTTGAAGAAAAACAAAAAAGGGTTGGTTTACTTTTGTTATTGTGTACGGCTTGACTTGCTACCCTGGCTATACTTGACTTAACTTGGACTAGCTGAGTCACTCAAAGACTTGTGTGGAATAAATGGCATGTGAACTTTCCATATGTTTCTTTGTAATAAAATGATGATTTCGATAATGTTTTATTATTCCACTTGGATTTCCTTCTGTACTTTCCACTTGCTTTGAGACACATACATTCTTAAACTTCTCGCAACATATTATTATCGTAGTCCATTAAGCTAGAAGCAGATGCATGTGGATAAAGTTCCTAATTTTATGACCGTGGTTAGAAACAAGACGAATTGGAATTGTAGTGGGTCGAAATTATCGGATCCCTAAAGATACCCTGAAAAATACCATTTTTCAAAATATTCATCTCGGTCATTAGAGCACAGAAAATGAAGAATGTAGGCCCCCATGTTTAATCGATTTTTCACTGAAATCAGCATTTCATTCCTCCACAATATTTATTTCGAGTATAAAAGAAGGATGATCAGCCCGCTGACTTTTTGAGTGACTTCCTGCTGCTAAAGTGAGCAGTCAATCCCTGTGAGTTATACACAACTCCCCAGGATCGTTACTCATCATCTTCATCACGGTGCGCGAGAGGAAGAAAACGAGACGGAAAGGTGCCTATGAAACACAATTCATGTTCGCCATGATGATGTATTTTGGGAGAGCTCCCAAAGGGTTTCATAACATTATGATCAATCAGCCATGATTACCAACAGCCAGTGGAACACACAGTCAAGGTGGAGTATCTTATCTCTTATCTCTCTCACTTTCACCATCATCAACGCTCTTGGTAGTCTACTAGATAATACGGGATGAAAATGGCATACCAACAACTATACACTCTCACAGACACACACAATAAGTTGAAGAATGGATTGATGAAAAAGTTGTTGGTAGATGAAACTTTCTTGAGTTGCATTGTTTCCTTCTGTATTATTACGAGCGAACAACAATTCTCTCGGAGAGAATGGCATTCTCGAATCGAGCTAACAAGAGGTATGAGAAGAATCTTGAAATGAGTCACACGTGGAATATGGGGGAAAATGAATACGTTTCCATAAACTTGCTAAAGTACTCCGGTGATGACTTCGATTAAAGGTGACTCTCTCCGCGTGTGTCATGTTAAAAGCATATCAACAAACTCATTGTGACTTGATACGTGTGCGCGCGTAGTCAGAGTCATAATACATTTCATTCGAATGTTTTTTATTATTTCTTTTATTAGAATGACTCACAATCTCACGACTACTCACAAACATGTGAGAAGAGTGGGGGAAAACGGTCATATTTGCCGGGATGGACAATGAGTGTCTACAAGAAAACCTGCCCATTCCATTATTTGCGTATGTAGTGGAGTCAGAAAAGAGGAAGGGCAACTTTATCGATGTAACACAACGGTCAGAGACCCGTGGCATGCTCCATTACGAAAATTCTTCAAGGTCTGGTGAGAATCTGTAGTCCTCCTAATGGTTAATACGATTCACCTTACCATTAGCAAGTAATGTGTGACAAGCCAAAGTTAATATTTTCAGGAAAAATCGGTTTGATTAGGGTAGTTGACCGTTTCGGAGAACTGGAAATGGTTGTCACGAAAGACACATTTAGTTCGAGACTCTTTCTAAGCAGTCATTTATCTTCAAAACGAATGCACCAGCTAATAACTACGGTTGATATGCAGGGGGCATGATGTGAATGATGCAATACGGGTTAGAAAAACGAACTTTTTTTATCCTCCCCGAGTGAACTAAGTTCTGTCTGCTTTGCCAAACGGAACGTTTTCATTAGAAACTAAAAAGTCTAAACTGCAAGGGCAAATTTCTCTGCGGAGTTGCAGCAAGTTCAATTTTTTGTCGTTTAGGTAAAACAAGTAAAACTCATTAATGCCGTGCTAGTAAGTAATCTCCCTGTTAGCTCTCTCTCTCTCTCTCAGTTTCATACAGATTCGAAGGGGTATTAAATCCACTTGTAGTATTTTTCGGTCTACTAATAGAGTGCCTTTATATGGCACACACCCGACATGTCTCCCACACTTCTATGCTTAACGGCCAGTGCACCGCACAAATTGTACGTGCATCGTTCTCCAAAAAAGGCAAGTTTATCAAGAAGTCGCCTTGGTATCATGTAGCGTAGTAAAGGGGTGAGGTTAATTTCATCTCTAAATGAATTTACGAAGATAATTGGTTTTGCCAGCAGCGGTGTGGTATGAATAACGATGATGATATTTCCGTGTCCACCACCACCGACAGGAAATAAATGTACTATCTATAGAAACACGCTGTACACAGAAAATAAAACCGATCTGATTCAATGAGCAGAGATAGCATCTTCCCTCGTTTCTCCTATTCCCTCCCAAACCCTTCGCAGACACACACAAACACACACACGCCGCTTGTGTGACTTTTACCAACCCCCAAATGTGCAAGCTGGTATATACAGTAATCTAATGCAGGATTTGACATTGGCATACGCGCGTAATAATGTGTCTGTCTCGTTGTAATCATGCACACATAACATATACGTCCATGTTTTTACTAGAGAGAGGAGATTTTACGGGAATTTCATTTTGAACGAGTTGGAACGAGAAAAAAATAGTTGGTCCTGTTGGTAGGATATTATTACCCGGCCCCTCCGCCAAGCAATATAAATTTAATGGATGGTTCATTCTTTCCAAAAGTTGCTAGTGGCTGGTGCTACAGCACTGTCAGCAAATATGTAATAGTGACTCTATACAATATGGACACACTGTAACATGTCAAAACGAATTTTTATTCTTTTATTTCTCTATGCGGCAGCAGATACTTATTTACAACCCAAGTTGTAAACATCTCTGTTGCAGGAACGCTATACCTTATTATTGCGATCTTCAATTTTGTGACCCATCTGACACACCCAATCAATTTCATGTTCAGCCGTTTCCCTCTTTTGAAACTAAAGGCTTTTTCGCCTTGTTCTCTTCACAGCTTATTCTCTTCAAAGGAGGAATAACGGAGAAAGCGCAGTATAGCACTCTATAATAGGTGCATGTTGTTTTCCTCAAAATGTGTACATGCATTAATATTACATATGCCCAGCACCCCCATCCAGCTTCCTGTTATATGCTTATAATAATAATGCTTATACGAAACAGTACAAGTGGTAATACTAATCATATTCATCTTTCCTTGAATTCCCCCTTTGTTCTATCTTTCGTATCATCTCTGCTCGTTGTAGGGGTGTACTTTCACTTGCCAAAATGATCAAGATACTCGTAGCGATAGAAAATCATTTACAGCAATTTTACCCATTTCTTGACATTATTCCAAAAATATCTTCATGACGGGAAGGAGATTTTGGCCCGTGATGATGATGACGCTTCCAGAAAAAATGTAGGGATCTTCTCTGCCTCATTGGATTATTATGTCGTTGTGTGTATGCACACTTGTACTTCAAAACAGGCATATTTACGTAGTGGTTACTGGCTGCAAATTAGAGAAATCGTGTAGTAGTGCACACATATAGACACACACAGTATTTATGTATGTAGTTCCATCGGGAATTGATGCAACACAAGCAGCAGCAGCAGCATATGGTGCTGTAACTGCAAAGCAATGACCTATAAACCAGTTTAATTTTCACCGTGGCGCAGCAGCTTTTTACACGAAGAAGAAGATTCTTTTTTAGACATGTCGACATGAAGAAGCTTTTTCAGAAGTTGATGATGGGCTTTTATTCTTCTATCCACAGTAGAGCTTTTCTATTCATCGAGTATATAGCGTATCCTGTTAAATAAAGTACCATGTTCCAGGGAGCCACATAGTTATTGATTGAGACGTTCCCTGAAAAAAATATTACTCGTTTTCGTCGCTATGCACATTTTTTTATGAGGGAAACTTCATAGAAAATTGATACAGCATTTTTCAAGTTGCTACACAACAAACTGCCAGGTTTACGCTTGAATCGTCCGCCAGTTTCTGGTTTTGATGGAAATGTTTTGTCAGTGTAGAAACGAAAACTAGCAATATTTTTGCGTAAGGAGCCATAATGCTGGGAAGAATTTCTTGGTTGGTCTTACGTTCAAGGGTTTACTTTCTTGTGTGCGTTGTTTGCCCTAATTTTCAATTAGGGGGGTACTTGACTCATACACGAACTCAAGTTAACCAAAATACCACGTCAAATATTACAAAAACTTAGGGAAATTTTTTACCTCAAATTAAATTAGCAAAAACAACTTTCACTTTTAATGAGACTGTTTGATAACTCAACAAGATGAGGAATCTCATTCGTGGAAATAGGTCCTCACAGATGAAAGGGTACTATGTACCATTGATGCTGGCAGTAGAACAGACTTACCACTGTGAAGTGCCGTCAACCGTTGCTTTGATGATACTTATTGAAATGCTCTTTCCATATCAAAAAAATCTTTGTAGCAAAAAATGCACATACAATACGTTTCATCTAGAAGAACTCTCTATTCAAATGTTATATATGCGGAGTCAGTGTTGTAGGCGTTGCTTTGTCGCAACAAGACATTCGATTTGAGGGAAAGTATAGTGAAAGTGCCACATGTATGTATTCCTCCTACTGGTTTTCAAAAATTAGCCCTTTTAATAATAAAACAGCAACTTTTGTAGCACAAACACATTTTGTAAACGTTTGACAAAAACACGATTACACGTAACTCATTTTATGAAATCATGAACAAATGCAAACCGGCAGCGGAATGTCTAGCACAAGTGATTTCTACAAATTATATAATGACATGCTCTGTGATAAAAACAGATCTAAAAACGCGATATGAAGCGACATCAAAAGTCACAGCGAAAAGTCATAACGGTTGGAAGGGAGAGGAGACACACCAAGAACTTTTGCACTTTGTAAGCTCCCAATGCCTAAATTTTTTTTTCAAGAGAGAATATTATGATTAAGGACTCTGGGAGGGAAGAAGCGACCCACCAACGCAGGGAAGGGAAAGTTTTCAGCTTTTTATTATAATATACACAGTTTGTGGAAAGAGAGACAGCAAAAAAGAGAATTTTGGTCGTTTTCCAAGATAAGAGGCAATTAAATTGAAATAAAAGCCAATTTTGAGCAAGTATTGTAGTCACATTTCCAAGTTTGACTGTTATACACAGCTCAAAAAGACGCAAACAAAAAGCAGCGCACACACAGGCTATTATGAGAGAAAACAAGCTCTTGCCATAGAAAGAGCAGCAGTAAGCAGCAAACAGCAAACAAGTTTACTACCAGTGATGATACTGATTATCCTGATAATACCCACAAAAAAAGAGAAAAAGTAGTTTTGGTACAGCAACAGTGTACCACAGAGCGTTGTATTATTATTATTATTATTATTATTACTATTACTCATTCTAGTTATGTAACTGTGTAGTGGTTGTTGGAACTGTATTCCGCCACCATTTCAACCACCGCCTTTTTGCTACCATATCATCATTATCATCATTGCGACGACGACGACGACGACGACTGCAACAAAAAAAGAAGAGAGAGAGAGAGGGAGAATGGAATCTGAAAACAAAAAGTAAAAGTACACAGTTATTGCTTCTGTTACAAGTTACAAAAGCAGAAATTGCTTTGCCTTTCCTCTTTCCATACAAGTCAACAAACCACCATAAAGCTCATAATAGTACAAGAAACACGAAGCATAACAAAGGTTCTCTCTTCTCTCTCTCTACAATGCAACTATAATGGGGATGTGGGTGGATACAAATAGATATGCTGCGGTGATACCATATATAGGAAAACTACACATAACGTCAACAACACATAGCATTACGTATCTTTCTGTGCAATGTCTCCTGTCTCTTTGTTGTTATTATATGCTTACGGCATATGTTCTGTCCGTTTCATTTTGATTCTGCTGTTGTTGTGTGTTCACATTTCGCAGCATTTTAGCAATAAGGAGGGAATATTTACACATATGCAGGGTGTAGTACCTCCAAGCATAAATAAATTTCTGGCAACGACTTCCCATCTTCCTACTGGACCTGCGTTGTGTTCATAATAACAATGATATTAAAATTAACTTTATGGTAGTATCAACATTATCAATACATTTAATTGATATTTGCAAAAAATTATGCTGTATATTTCAACTACTCTCGTTTTCATCCCATTTTATGAATACAGCGCACATAAAGGGAGATGTGTATTTTTTTGCGGGGAACGAGTGCACAAAAGACTACAGCATTCGTCCTTGGCCTGACTATTTACCTATTTCGTTTCTAGAATCAAAAGGGGTACCTAAAACCTCGCATGTTTTATTCCGTGTACAATAACATGTTTATGTAAAACATGCCCTGTTTAGAAGGTTAACAATATAGTACAAGTAGTTAGCAGTGGAAACTGAAAGAGAAACCAATCTACATAAAAAGCTGTGGGGTTGCTTTGATGTTAAAACCATAAACATGCTGTAAAATTAAAATGCGGTAAAGGCAAATTACACTGTATTATTTGTTATGGCCTGTAGCAATGAATATTGTAAAATTGTGTGTACATTGTATCATTCAGAGGAAACACATACGAACACGTGATCATATCTGCAGTTCACTATACATGTACTATAACAGATTGTTTGCATAATACAGTCTCGCCCTAGCCCTACACACACTGCATTACCAAAGGAATGTCTGGAATAGACTGTGTGTTGACTTCGGGGCGGATATTCATTATGGACGTTTCGTATTTCCATTTTCCTAAAATACACAGGTAGGCAGAATGTGAAAATGTGCGCATTAATTTAAAGTCTGGTAGGTTGTCTGGTGGGGTGGAAGGAGATGACTTTTGCTCAGGGCAGGTGGAGTAGGGTTAAGTAAATGTTTTTCTATTAATTGCAACGATTCTCCAGAATTTCATTAACATTTAACTTGGTAAAGGTTACATAAATATACAAGATGATATGAATTGAATGTATAAAAATAAATATTAATAATAAAAGGATTAAGACAAAGTAACATATACCAGACAACATATGTACATTCAAGGACTTTTACGGCATTACAAGTTATTCATGCATTTGTACACTCTTACCCGGGTTATTTTTCACTTGCCTTCCAGACACAATAAAATAAGCCTTTTCTCTCTTCTCCCGACACAAACACACAACAGTCCTTTAGAATGCGTACACCCATCATTCCGCACACGTTGTCATTATTATTCTTCATATGTACCACTTTAATGTACGTTATTACTTCCATTTGGTTATACAAGGAAAATGAGTACCCACTTGAATTCTAATACAGTTGAAAAAATCCTGAAGAGGAAAGTTGTTGCTTCCTGGGTAGTTCAAAGAAAGCAAAAAAAAATGTACATATAAGCCAAGAATAATAATTTGTAAATAGTTGTTGTAGATACAAGGGAAGAGCATCTACGCAGTTTTCTCTTACACCCACAGAAAAATGGCGCGGCTTTTACTTTCTTCTGCTTTCTCCTTCCAGAGGAAAATGATATAGCCGCCCAGCATATCTCGCAATCTCATACAATTGTAATGTTTCCCTGCGAACATTACGATATGCCATTTGGACACTGCAGAGTGACACACATAGATACCACCATGTGTGTTTAAACGTTGTTTGGAAAACGGAGTAAATACACACTTATCCTAATAAACAAACAAGGAAAACGCGACAGTCGGTTTTCACAAAAGCACCATAATAACCCTGGTAGGAGTAAGGGGGAAAGGACATATCAAACATGGCAAAAAGGAAAGAAGAAACGCACAGGCACCAACAACCACAACGTATTTTTTGGGGAGAAGCAAGGCGTACATAATGAATGATATGTGAACAGATAGAACGGCCAATCTATTTAATTCTTCCACAGAAAAGCATTCTTAAACGGTTTCCCTACTCTATCTCTGTTTGTAAATAAATATCTCATATATATTGTCAGAAAGAGGAGTTATATCATACTTATGCAAGCTCCTTCTTCCCCAGCCTACCACTTAAGTGAAGGGTCTCTCTCTCTTAGCATATCTCTCTGATCTTTGCTGGTAAAGCAAACATATATCATACTTATGCAAGCTCCTTCTTCCCCAGCCTACCACTTAAGTGAAGGGTCTCTCTCTCTCTCTCTTAGCATATCTCTCTGATCTTTGCTGGTAATGCAAACCCTAATTTCTGGTGTGCCTGTGCGAGCGTGTATCTCTATATATTTTTCAGAGAACAACTCTTTAAGACAGAGAGAAGGCAACGCCAAAGAAGAGACAGAGTTTACTGGCAACGTGTAACATGAATTGCTCTGGCGCAGCAAAATATTAAGATAAACTCGTGTAATTTTCTTTATTTCTCTTTTTATTGTGCATGAACATATCCCACACAAGTTACACTTTACTCCGGCTCTCCTCCACGGAACTCCCTATATGCATTTTGGGTCATAATGGGGTATATGTACATCAGGAAATGCGTTACTCTGTTTGTATAATGGAAACATAATATTGCGTAAAGAAAGTAAAAGTTGGAATGAATGCAATCCTTTCTACATTTCTGCGTAAGAAAAGACTCTGTGTGGAGAGTGGTGAGGAGTCCAATGGCCGCGGCCAATGCAACTTATTAATGCTTTTCTGTGCACTTTCTCGAGTTACATTTTTTTCTCCCCCCTTTTCTTACTGAATTAAGCTTGCCCTTTTTCTCAATGCGGAACACCACACGGCGAGTATTTTTTGTAAGCTCCTTGGGGCTCATTTTTTGCTGGTTTACAAGAGTTGCTCTATGGAATACATAAAAACGACAAGACATGATATAAAAATTGTTGTATGTTGTATGATCTTTATTGTATACGGTGCCACTTAAATCCGCACTGAGGCGAAAGAGGCAAATACCTCAGTGTGGTCATCATAAAAGCTCGCCATAAATACGCAGCAGACAACGAGGGAGGGGAACACACCGAGGAACTTAGGGCCTTAAGTAATGAAAATGCGTGTATGGATGTGTGTGTCCATAAAGCGATAGTACACCCACCCATGTCATAATACACACGCACTGCTCTTTTTTCTCTTCAACTTTAGGGTGACCCCACATGCAGAAAAGTTATGAAGCATGAGTATGAGTGTTTAGAAAAACTCTTTTCATTTTTTGAAAGAAAACGTCAATTCTTTGCAAAGCAGTTTAAGCCCTGCCTCGCTGCTGCCTTAACCTTGGCAGCTTCCACTTGAAAACGTGGTTCAGTTGTTGTTTGTGGGCTCCCAAACGAACGCAGGGTTTAGCTAAAAAATGGGGGAAAATGGGGAAGCTTTTCGTTGTAGAGAAATAAAATGTTTTTCTTTGTCGTTCACTTCTCACTTCAGAATGTCATATATTCTACGTCAAAAACGAGAAAAGATAACAATGTACGGATAAAAAACGCGTGCCACTGTGTGCGTACACTCAGATTTTGAAGTGGTCACATGAGCATTGACACGAGTCTCAAATAACTCATGGCGTAGGATGATGTCCAAAAGTCAGAGAAAAGAATGGTTATTGTTAGACAAGCTCGCCTTTTTATTTTCAATACGGGGTGGCTCTCTCTCTCTCTCTCGCTCGCTCTGGCTCCGGGAAAAAGTATCTCCCTTGGTGGAACGAGAAAAGACTGTATGGTAAGTACTCGCCATATTTACTGGCACGTGTGCAGGGATATTTCTGGTTTTATCTGTGAAATTGCATGACATTCGCTGAAAGTCTTTTTTTCTCGTCAGAACAGTACTTTTTCTAATTTACTTTTCCCTATCTGGGCGCACGCTGTTTTCTCCAAATGTTGTCCACTAATAGGATGAAAAAAGTTTGTACACTCACCTTTACGGTGCTCCTGTCTAATATTGCATTGCCCCATATCCCCCGTAATACAAAGTTATGCAACCACTGATATCTCGTTTGACTACTTTTTGGTAACCTAAAAATACATGTCTTCTTAAATGGTATCATTGACACCTACACTCTCCCATACCTTTCCGGTGCGACGATAAGTACGCTCATTTTACTCTACAAATTTTTACCCACAAACAAGTATACCAGGTTGCAGGGTTTATATCTCTAAAATATCTACAAGGACATTGACGCTCTTTCGGGTAGACGGCTTCGAGATGAGAAAACACGCACGCACCCAGGTATGCTGCTCAGTTGGTCAGGTTGAGCCTCTAACTTATTCAGATTAAATAGTCAATGAATTTCAAAGTCGATTTTCCCAAATTCCTGGGGAGCAGCACGTTTCCAAAATCAACCACCATATTTACGTGGTCTCCGTTATCAATGTTTTGACGAGTACCCACACACACAGCGAAAGTGTACATTGGTGGTCGCGTCTTGTTGTTTTGTTTGGAGTTGGAGAATAGCTCACTCCCCGCTACCATCACCATTTACCCTGATGTCGTGGTGCCTTCGCCGCAGTAACAGCAGCAGTGGTATTTGGTGGCAGCGTGGAAACTCGCTTCTAATAGCACTTTCTCAACAAGAAATACGGCCCCAAGAGTTGCTCCTAAAGTGGAAGGAGGCACATTAAAATGAACATTAGCTTTTGCACTTTCTGCCTTACACACGACGATACGACTATATGGTGGGCTACGATCTCGTGTAGTTTTTGGTAATGATTATGATCATCATCATCATCACCGTGCTGGCTAACATCAACAGCGGTTGGGTAGATAATACGTATAGACACTGCAGAGCGGGGGATAACAACCTAAATAGATTTTACATTGAAAATGTCGATATTTACGGAATAGGTCGGTCAAAGCCTACCAGCGGTTATAGGAACAACAGAAAAGATGTATCACGCCGTATTTAACAAGGTGTTGGCTAAGTCATGCTACAAAAAATTATCCCTGTACATAAAGATATCTCCTTTTCTCTTGTAGTCCTTGCCCCTGTCTCCGAAGGTGGCCGCTAGATCACTCGTCTGTTTGATGGGAGTGTGTGTGCGTATCCAAAATTTCCCATGGATAATGATACTCCGCTTGCTGTTGTTCCCATCGTCGTTACCATGTTGTAGGTATTTCCCCGTTGTTTTCCCCTTTTTCCAAACCAAAAAGGACAGAAGACGGAAGAAATAAAGGAGCTGGAAATGCTTTCAGTCAGTAGGCCAAATGAGGTTGAAAAACAAGCTGTTCTCAGTGTTCCCTAAGTTATCATTTTGACTTGACTACCGTCTAAGTGACGGAGTGGCGGGCTTATACAATCCGAAAATTGTAGCGAGTTGTGTTTCCTAGAACGGGGCTATATTGTAGTCTTATTAGACGTTTATGTGCGGGGACAGTTACACACGCAATGGCAGATAGATACCCCCTGGCTGTTTTATGAAGGTGAGGCTGTGTGTGCTTTCTAGTTGTAACAAGCGCGACTTTTTAGGGCTGCGTCGTGCTCTATAGGCAGTGGTGAGGGCTGTACGGAGGCAATGTAGTAGTGCAGAAGGAAAATACCAAAAATGTAGAAGCGTGTGTTTTTGGAGAAATTGGGGAGAAAAGGACAATTGGGGAGATCCAGGACAAAGTAAAAGACTTTTACTTTTACTCAGCAAAGCTGGTTCCTTTCTCTTCATGCACTTGTAATAATCGTTCCTGGAAGTATTCTTTCTTCTCAAGGATAAACGGTAATATGGAACGTGATTATTGGCTGTGTGGTTGATGGTTTGATTTTCTTTGCAGAATTAATGCAGGTTGCAGCATTATCCAGATTCAGGTCCATAAAGGGGACATGACATTCGCCAAACATGACATTCGGTCCTATCTAAATTGATAGCGATATCTGGACTGACTGGACCTATTATTAATAATAAGCAGGTGGAGAGCAGCTGACCCTTTCATTAGGAAAAGCCGAAGGAGAAATATTTCTGTTCCCCTCCTGTCCAAGCTGATACAAACATCTTTTTTTAATCTGGTGATAGCAACAGTTTATCTTTTGCAGTTGCAACTCGTTGGCGCATAATGGGTTTAAAAAAACACGTACAGCACGGGTAATTATAATTAATAAAATTATACAAGAAGAACTGCGGTCGACTCCTACGAAAGCAGGGCTATGCATGGTAGAAGCAGCAGCATCAGAAATAAAAACGCACACGTACCTTACGAGTCATTAGAGAACACGTTAAAAGTTAGATAAGAATCAAATAAAAAAGGCGCACACACATACAACAAACTCCAACCCAACTGGTATATTTTCACTCAGCCAGCTCTTTAAAGCCGTGGAAAAAAATAATGAATGAGAGCTAATAGCTGACGTGAATCGTGGCTGTGGAACGCCGTTCTAACATGAAGCGGGAGCATAATTTTCCGGTATTTCACACGACGCTATACTAGCCCTGCATAACCCTCTAAAATGGGAGGAAGTGAAAGTAGTTCTTGCCAGAAACTAAGTTAATGATCGAAACGACAGAACAATGCTTATGCACGACATCATGTCACATTTCGTAACAAATGGAGTGCAAAGAATTGTGAGGTTTTAACGTGTGGAACAAACACATATTCACGGTACAACCGTGGGGTAATATTTTTTCTTTTGGGGCCTTTTCGAGTCAGCAGCAAATAGCCGAACTCGTGTAATTAATGTGCATATCAAGATGAAGTAATGTGGATTTATGATTAGCTCATTCCCTAAATACATGCAGTACTACACAAGAATTAACAAATTCCTCTGGTAAAACGTCTGACAGAAAAACGGGGCTTGCAGAAGAGGTACACCTATTGTGTGTGAGTGTGTGTGTTGTTCCTCGGCACAAGCAACAAGAATGCAATGCTACAAAGGGTGGTATAATATCATGATTTCCCTCCCGTTGCAAAAAATATGACACGGTAACTATTACGTACATGTCTATTGGGTACGCTTGCTAACGCTCATAAAAGATTCTAGAATACTCCCTCCGGAGCATATAAAAGAGATGGTCCACTTGATAAAGAACAAACAGGTACATACACACAAAAACATATGACAAGTCTGCGTGTTAATACAATAGGTCGAGTGACTGTGTGTGTAGACACAAAGGTGCATTGAGAACTTCCAAAATCCAAATACTGAGTGAAGTTTACTCACGAAAGTTGATAATTTTGTTAACAAGACTGATAAATTGTAATGCTTAAGCTTGTCCACATGCATGGCGGCGCATATTGCATACGAAGTAAAAACCGGAACATTGCTAAAGATAGCAGGACCTGTAATTTGGAACATGAAAGAAAGAAATTTGCATTTTAAATTACTTTTCCGAGAAGTTGTTGGCAGCACGAGAAAAATATATGGTTTTAGACATTTTTAACAGCGGAAGAGATAGACGTGACTTTTATACAGTCGCTAAATTTTAAAAAGCGACTACCTTTACCGTAAAGTACAATAAATAAATGAGCAATCCCGCACAACCCATAACCACACAAAATGTCCATACGGCGGAGCGACTTTCTGATGCATGAACTCCGCATTTCCCATTGTAGAGGTAACCGTTCAAAGGGCGAAATTGATATTATTGTTGAACACAATAGAAAGTAGACTTATCCGTAATAGCGTGACTAAAATAAAACACCACAGAGCTTCGCCCACGTTATAAGCTTTTGCATTACACAATTTACATCAAAAGGAAGGAATGACGCGACCCAATTAAATCCGAAGAGGAAAACTCCACAAATCCGTGGTATATTCCACATTGAACTGCCGCATATGAGACAAGTCTTTAGTCCAGGGAAATGACACTTCCTTAAAGCAAAAGGGGAGTTCTCTCACTTCAAGTCAGAACGCAACAAGATCCTCCAAATTCTCCTTGGCTGCAACAGTCACTTGTTATAGAGCAAAAGGAAGAAGGGCAGTTACACACACCACCACCATTTATTTGTTTACTTATTAATAACTAACAATTCACGTGATATTTGAGCCGGAGTAGTAGGTATGGTTAGGGCTGGGCGTGCCGAGGAATAACAGAGCATTTTATACTTTATCCCTTTTTCTTATTTCTACTGCAGTGTGTGGTGTGGAGGTGACGCAGGCAAGATGGGGTTGTGCGACGCATTTATACCCAAGATTTTCTCAAGAGACCCAAGTCCTTTTTTGAACTTGCCCACCTGCCTTGTTTATGTCAATAGCACTAGCATTTTATACTCTTGAGATTTGCGCAACAGTGGCATTAGCATCTCCGCAACGCAACTAGACTGCATATATGGAGAGTCTGCAGTAGTGCTTCACAACACTACCACAACACACAACTTCCGCGAAACAGTGGCTTCGTGGGAAATAGATCTTTGCAACCTCCAACACGCCTACACACTTACTGCTGAGTGACGTATCGCGTTAAGGTCTGCTGTACCCTGAGAGCACATTTATACTATTTGTCCTTTTCCTCGGATTGAATATCCGCCACCCTTTAATCTCTGCGAAGATAAAGGGAGAAGCAAAGGGGAAACTGGCTACACGTTCACTCCTATTTTTTGCAAGGTAAAATTGTGACGGGGAGAAAAATCTCGGGAGATTTTACGTTCCAGATACAACGTGCGTCGTCCCATAGCATGTCACCCTTTAGGATACAACATTTGCATACTCCCCTCCCCTCTACTGACTTGAAAACACGGGTTGACTCCTACCTACTTGTTTTTCTTAAAAAAAACAATAGATTTTCGTCGAAATTCTACCACAGCTCCATTATAGAAAAGGTGGACGCCTTTTGTCGTTTCGAAGGACAAAACATGGTAAGAGAAAGTGTAGGTACGCCCAAGGTAGGGTATGTAAGCATTAACAACGGTTTCCGCTTTGGAGGGTTGGCGGACAGACTTTTTCCGAGGAGTTTGCGGTTTGACAACGGTATTGTTCCCCATTTTCTTTTCTATGATGAATTGCTCCGTAGATCCCGGTGACAAAAACTTCTTTGAAAATTTTCCTTTCCGCGGCAGTAAAAAAAACAAACATCGAAATCAAATCCAGGAGCAACGTTCATTTATTAGAATGAAAACACCTCAAATGTGTCTTTTTGGTTACGGTTGAACAGAGCAAAACCGAATCCAGTGAAACAGAATTTAGTAGAGTACAACGGAGAAAGCACGCTGTTACCGTTAGTCAAGCTATATATTTACCTTCCCATTCCCAGTATACTACTCCTTGTTTGGTTATCTGTTACTTTTGTCGTTCGCTTGAGCACAGTCGACTGCTCGTCTGCTGGCATTGTCGTAGCCCAGAAAAAAACGAGAGAAATCATGGGAATGCATGTATCAACAGGATATTTGCCTGGGTCGCTTACGCCATTATTATCAATACCCCTCTCTGTCGAAAGATACGTAGTAGTCGCTGTTCTCAAAACCAAGATTGTTTGCTTTCTCTCTCTCTCTCTCTCTCTCGCTCTTCTTTCCCTCGGCTTGACTACTACGAAAGACACGGTTCTCTAGGAGGGATCCCTAACACTACCGGACCACCGCTTTTTTGATACGGTTGAAGGTGCACAGACACCAACGTTAAAACGTTAAATGTATTATTTGCTGTCCTCTCAACCGTCCTAAAACTACAAACCTTCTCAACCTGAATGCTGTATGACGGTAGAAGCAGAAGAGAAGAAAAAAAAACTTTGGAAGTCAACGCACCAGAAAGAAAACAATGAGAATAATAAAAGATAACGAAAACTACAATTTTCACCGTCTCCTAATACAGACGGTAGCACATTTCCTCGTATCAAAAACGGCATAAAAATTGTTCTAGTCTTCCTTCTGCAGCAGCAGCAGTCAGCAGTGGCGCATCTCGAGAGTGGTCTACCGTGTACGCACACCCTTTTTTTAAAGTTTAATGAGACGACTATAAGTTATGGGTCTACAGCACACACACACACACACACATATATATGCCGGAATAGATGAAACCAACACGGAATCCCAAATCAGTCAAAATCTAGGAAAATCCCTGTTCCGTATTCTTTTCGCTCCAGTATTCCTCTTCTTATCTTGTCAGCAAATCTTTTTTTCTTCCCTTTTCCGTTTACGCTACCACCTTTCACTCACACCAGCAAAGGAATCCTAAAGGAATGGACACTTTCCCCGTGTTTTATACTGTATAATGGCTACTTTCTCCGGTGCAAGCGTGCAGTCTTTTTTTGTGCCATCCGCTTCACGCCTCCTTTTCGTGTCATACCCGTTGGAAAGTACATTTTAAAGCTCTGACAAACATCCTTGCCAATATTCACTTACAATCCGGGAGGAAAAACACGCTCTACTGCTGCAGCGCCGGTTGTATGATGATGAGTGGCAAAAAAAGTTGTTGTCGAGTAGTTATCCTATTATGGCTCTCGCTTCTGCTTTGCAAGAATGCTCCCGGAAAGGAAAGTCGATAACAACAACAACAAAGCAACCTGCTGCGATGCAGTGTGTGGTCAACAAACTTTCTTTTTTAACCGACACGCATTTTTTTTATTTTATGTACACCATTCGGATTTTGGACCGGGTATGACTGGATACTTTTTGGGGGATATGAAACACGACGACCATTTTGTTGCAGGTGCAGTCATGTACCACATCGAGCCTGTAAGTAGATATTTTCTGTAGCAAATTTGCATATTATGCCAAAAATGGAAATGTGTAATGGCCGCACACTTGGCAGAACATCAACAGCAGTCAACGCTAAACATGAGGTGACTTTCCTTGAAAATGAAGTGAGGGATTTACTTGGCAGAAACACAAATTAGTTTCATCCTAAAATAATAATCAGCATTATTGTTCCCGGTTTATATTACCGCCATCGACGAGAACATCCCCAAATCGGACTGTTTGCCAGGTTTTATTTGCGGTGAAAATATTAATTCCAACAATCCCGCCAAACAGACACACTCCTGCTCCAAAAATCCCAGGTTGATGGTCAACCCAACGACACACATTAAAAACATAAGTGCACCGGAGGTTGTATCTACTCTTGACACTGGGTGTTTTACACTACCGTTTCCGATACTTACCACGAAACTAGAAAGTGTACCGTACATACCTACATGCATGTGGGGAGGTATAACTTTTTTCCAACGCACATTCCCCATTTGACCTATAAATTTATAGGGCGTATTTGAGTTTTCCGCAAGAGTAGTGTCCTTGTCAATACCAGGAAGGGAAGTACAACATGTTTACCATTCTTTGCAAACCGTACAACCATCACCCATCATTGTCGTACGTATGGATGCACAATAAAACACCAAACGCACTAGAACTCACTCTTGGGGAAAGAGTCAGTAGCGAGCTGTGATTTTTTTCTCGTAGGTAGAGTTAGCTTTTCTGCTCTTTCCCCGCAAGAAGTATGCCCACGTAGAGGTCTGGAAAAACGGAAACATGCCCTGTGATGATGCCATTAGCTAAAATTGAATAAAGAACACTTTTCCATCAAATTGGCAAAAAAAAACTACGGGGAAAACTAACACGTCCATTGGTATATTACATATACCTACTTTACCTATTATGAAACTCCCGCAAATGAAGGCAATCTCATAGTCAGTAAAGCATTGCCATCTAATTCATTTCATTTTCCATTTACTTTCTGTACCCTGCCCTATTCACCCACACACACTCCCTGACATACATGAAGACTGGTCGGTAGTCACTATATTATGCGAGGGATCGGTAAATGGGAGAAAAGACCACCGCGGTAAATGTTGAAATTGTTAAAAGTTTGTAGCGCGCACACATAGATATTATACGCATTCTCCCCTTACAAAAAAAATCCTTTCACCTATTCCCTTTGCGCGGAAAATAGCGAAAGTGTCGCTCCTTTTCTCCTATCAACTTCTCAACTTTCTCTTCCCGGCCTTGCTCTTTCATTACGCTTCACCCTTTTCGATTTGCGACATTCAAACTTTGCTCCGTCTATTTTATAGAGATCTATATGCATTTGTGGAATGGTAATGTCATGCATGCATGAACCATGAAACCTGATACACTACTAACCGACATGTGAAGATATTCCGGGAAATATATTGAATTCGCATTGAATTTATGCGCCCATAAATAAATTTCTTTTTTCCAGTTGTCATTACCTATATGGATATAAAGTAATAACTTTGAATGGGGTGTATGCATACGCATACCTATAACTATTGACCATCCGCTTGAAAGATAGGTCAGACATGGTACAAGGACCACATCATCGAGGGGAGCGGTCCTGCCTTCTTCCCAGAGACCACAATCCAACGGACGATAATATTCTGGCCTACGACCACCACTGCCTACACTCCCTATTATGGATATTATCCACACGGTGTTTTTTCTAAATCTTAACTGTCTCGCCGTCGGAACAAGGAGCATTCCAGATAGCCGCGATTTTGTGTTGCAAATGCGGGTCTACATTAAAAATGGCTGTGGCAGTACATACTCAACAGTTTTCCTTTTTTTGCTTGCCTCGTCTCTCCCACCCACTCCCAGCTCGAGATAACGTAATATGTGGAACACGTGTATATTTACCTTTGCTATACGCGCTAGTTACGTATGCCATGTTACGAATATTTTTTTTCAGGGGAGTGCTCCTTACGACGTGTTTCTTGCTCTATGACTTGCGGTTCGAACTGACAGTAACGGCCAAAAGGGTAAACTGTACCACATACGTAGACGCATTTTCCCTCTGAATTCGGTTGCATAAATGTGAGGTTTTTTTTGTATCTGCACTATATATCTACATAAAATAGAGGTAGGCGTACGTCGTCGTCGTCCTACACCCATAAAAAGTGTATGCCTTCTTTTTGTTTGATTTGATCTCTTCCCCTGCAGACGCCACTCTTTCTGGGAAGGAAACTTAGGTATAAGTGCTGTCTTAGTTATCGTCTAGCTTTTGTGAGTCATTGCATTAGCGGAAAGTAGTGTGTGGAAATGAGTATTGCAATACATTTGTAGTGGTGCACTGCACACACACACACACATACACTCGTAGGTATACATCCTTTACCTTCCCGGTGTAGGGCACACAACCTGTCTATACTGTCATTACCATATAATGATATACATGCTTTTTGCAAAACCTAATTCAACAAGACTGTAATTTACTCGATCGAGTCGGGAGAAAGTTATAGATAGTGTGAGGGAAAAGGGTTATATCATCAAGCCTGCTTTGCCAAGGGAATTTATTTTGTTTTACACAAATTCAGCTTTTTCCCTTCCCTATCGAAGGTATATGCATATATCTCCTATGCAAATATGTATATATGTATACATGTATGCTCATGCCATTTTTTTCCACACCGGATTACTGGTTTAGCCGTATTTATGCATCAATGGGGATAGCCAGTGCCACTATAACGTTGTCTGTCGACTACTTTCCCCACACAGGCAGAGATATACATTTCCAGCTCTTCTTACCAACTCTGGAATCTCTGCGAGTATTACGTGCCTGGAGTTGCCGGCACAATTTATATGCATTTGTTTTGCCAGAGCTTTTATCCTATAGTTTTCATAGGGTACTTTTCAAACTATTGAGGCTCTCAACAGCACTTTTCTCTTTCGACGGCGCTCCTCTAAACTTGAAACAAAAATGTACATACATATTTCATACCCATCCTCCCTACATATCCCTGTACCGGCTCAGTATTTGTGTGATTTGAACCGTATGTTCGTGCATTTTTCGATTGTTTCTGCAAAACACACACACACACACATTCAGACATACACAGACGGAACATTTATTTCTGGAGGTATTCATTCATTCCTATTTTCCAAAAAGGTAGAAAGGATGACGAAATAAAATTACAATATTTGCATTTTCCTTGTATTGTACCAAAAGCCTTTTACCGTTCCGTTCTATCGTGTTATTCTTTCTCACTTGAGTTGCTAACCGTAGACACACTTCACTCACTCAACTCGCTCACTCTCTCTCTCTCTCACTCACACACACACACACAAGTCCCTATAGATCAATGAAACATTTTACTACTACCACCAAGTTTCCCAGCACAGCAGACTACAATCACAATAGGAAAGTGAGCCTTGCTCTAATACTTTGTCTGACACCACTCTTCCATTCCGTGTGGATTTTATTCGGCGGGTACATTGTAGCACACACACACACACATCTATCCGCTATGGCGGCGGCCTTTCACTCCAAATTGCCATAGACAATAGACGTACTTATTATTATTATAATATTATGCTATGTCCATACCCAAGAATCATGTACACCAGCAGCAGCAGCAGTACCAGATCGTCCACCGTGTATTGTTTATGCTCTCTCCGTTACGTTCTTCCTTTGTTGCGAAAACTGTTGTAATCCGGGACTGAAAAAGAATCGCTTTGCAGTTGATGTAAAGAAAATGCCAAATATGTGAGGTGGCTGCTACGTGAAAAAAAAACAGTCCGGCTAATATAA
>JAHZNE010005483.1:0-47756 GCA_027744055.1 Callyntrura sp. NNG-2020
TTTGTGTGATGTCTCTCCACTCTTCCCTTCATAAATGGAGATACACACACAGGAATAATTTGAGTCCGTCGTCTTCTGTAGAAATTGAAGACTGCTAAAGATGTACATACATCCAAAATGATTTTTGTGACTGTTGTTGTTGTCTAGTTGTCTGTAGGTCTGCTTGTGTGTGTACTACTACAGGAAAATGTAAAAAGTACTCCATTTCTTATTGATGAAGATGATACTGTTGATGACGATGATGATGTGATGGGCTGAGGGAAAAAGGTTGAATATTGAATGAAACTACTATACATAAAAACACATGCAATACATCTCTGTTTCTCTCTATATTTGAGTCGTTGTCGTCATCATCGTCGTCGCCGTATTGCTGAGAGTTGGTGGAAGACAACTAAGACAAGGCATAAAAAGGAGTTTGTGGCAAAAGTAGAGTAGATTTGTTATGTTCTCTTCTCGTAAAGTTGTGGATACTGCTGGAATATTCTCTCTTTATAATTCCCCCACTTGTTTCTTTACTCTCTCTCTCTCTTTCGCTACCTTTTTATTATTTTGTGTGTGCAATTTAATGTGTATTACATCAGCAAGTTGAAAATAGAAAAAAGTTTTTTCTCGTTCGCTTTCTCACTTTTGTTTCCTCCTTTGTAGAAGGAAGAACAGAGCAAAATTGATGATGACGATGATATTTTGCTCTAGTGCACAGTGCACACTACTGCTTAATCCATTTCTTTGCAAGATGATGATGGTGATGATGATGATATGATAATGAGATCAAAGCGATCATCGGATATTCGGAGATGTATTTTGAAATTAGGCAAATACGTGGTTGTTGCGGTAGATAGGCGTAAAGTACATACATACATACATTTTTTGGTTGCTGGTGGTGGTAGTTGTAGTAGGTTGTAAAAATACGTAGGAGAGATAGTACGCTCGATTCAATGGCAGACGGAGGAGTGATGGATTAGAGGATAAAAGGACGGCTGACACTTTTCTTATTTATAATCGGCAATTTGGGTCCAGTCCGACTGGTCGGACATCATTTCGTAAAATATGAGGGGAAAGCCAACGTACACAAATAAATCGTATTATTTCATACATTCGGGTTTTAAACTCTTTTGTAGGGAGAAAATAAAGAAAATTTTAATATTTTTTCAATTTATATAATGCCATAATCTCACTATATATAACAACTAGTTTTATTTTTCAGTGTAGGAATTTTTAAAATGCAAGTACAATGCTGCATATATATAATATTTCGCATCTATTGATGAATATAAAACTGGCCAAGATGCCTGCATATATGAAGTACACTCACACAAGAATGAATGTTTGAATGTTTTAGAAGAATAAATGAATATAAAATGTATCAAACTAGATAGCCGTCGTAAACTGATTTACAATACAATATTTGTATACAACGCTACATTACGAATTACAGGAACCTATTCATAATTCCTGTAGGTAACGTCAATTGCGTTTTCATATTATTTATTCATCTTTGTGGGGATACTTTTTTAGAAAAAAATTATATAAATCAGGATTTACTAATTATTATTTTGAATTTCGATACTTTTTCCTGAGAGGAAGGTTGAGGGTAATTAAAATTAGATAACACTTTATCTCCCTCCTTTATTAACCGGGGATAACAATTTGGCAATGTTAAAATGGTAAATCCAAGTGAAAAGGTTAACTCAAAAGCGAAAAGCAAAAGACTGTCATGGCATGAAAAATGGCGTCGTTGGCGTCTCGGAGCTGTGGAGCGGTATTACTTTGAGCTAAAAGACAATACTACCCATCCATTTGAAGATTTAGGGGATGGTTTTTTCTACATAACTGTGAGAAGTGACAAGTAAATGTGACAAATCATAAACAGGATTTTATTGTTACACCCTGAAATTCGACATTCTAATCCTAAGTAGAAATAGACTTTATATAAATAAATGTTTGGCATTAGGTTTCTTTTTGGAGTTGGATTAGTTATCTCAACTGTGACTTGCTTCACACTTTTTTGTGTGTTCATCGATTTTTTCAGTTTCCCATTGGCTCTGTTTATCGTAACAGTAATTTACGGCATTTATTCAATGTATGGTCACCTGTCCACCAAGGAGCTTATCCTATCGCGGGTACTCATTTACTGACTACGACTTCGTTTTACTTTCAAGATAGATTGTTGTATAAAACATATAAATTTGTTTCTCAACTCTCTAGAATGGTGGATACTTGATGAGGATTAAGGGAAGCAATAAAATTTTAATGGAGGAGCCTGTACACAATTGTTATATCAAGTTACAAAGAAAATTTGATGCCAACAGACAATCACATTTCTATTTGATTTTGGGAGGGTATATTGAAATATGCTAAATCCAAAGTAGTATCAACAAATGAAATACGCAAAAAAATGTGTGAACCATTTTGTTCGATGTACATAGTTATACATTTTAATTAGATACAAGTTGGATGATATCAGAATTTCCGCAATGGCTAGTCATGATGGGGCTTTACGACTGCTAGGAAGCAGATTAGCAAGTCGAATGGGGATTAACTATTTTGATTACGACAATAATTCGGTAAAATATTCAGCGAAACACAGTGTTCGTGCACCTGAAAATGCAAATTCCGCTTTTGCCTGTGACTAAAAGTTTATATATTATTTTAGACTCTTCATCAAATTATTCATTACCCTGGATTTACTACTATAAAGGCAGCGGATGATGAGTATCAAATGTTTTTGGATAATCATGGATTGGACGATGATGACGTGAATCAAGCATTAGCCGTTGAAAATCTTCCACAGGGAACAAATATTGTTCCTGAAGCTATTTCTGAGAGAATACAACAGAATTACAGAAGGGGGGCTTTGGCAGATGTTCATAATGACGGTCCTACGAGACGACATGTCCTTTCTATAAAAGATATTGTCACACTCAGACGTACTATGAAAATAATGGAGCATATTCAACAGACTGCAAGAAATAATAAATATTGACTAATTATTTATTGGCATCAATATGAAAGTCGTATCATCGTTTTTCATTTGAAGTCGCTGTAATCTCATAAACGAGTTTACCATTCAAAAGACAACTTCCCATTTGGCATTTTGTACGATTTGTTTATGCTATTTTGTGTTAGCTTATTTTTAGTTAGGTTAGGTTGCATTAACCTAACTTCCCTGAGTCGAAAATAATCTGAGAAAAAATTCATAAATTTATTAGAAAGAATTCCGTACGTCTTTTTGAATCTTTTTCGGCAAGTATTTACTCCTTGGAAAAATGCCCCACCTTCCGCCAAATCTAACCGTAGTTAAAGTTAATTGCTCTCATACATTATCCATTATAATTTTTACAATGAATGCTACCGGTAAGAGAAATGACAATTTTATTGTCAATTTTAGTGCAAGTCAATTATAAATTATACTCCGGTTTCCTTTGATAAAAATGTGATACGATAAGAGAACACCATGTTGTGCATGTACGTATATATAAGCTGGCATAGGACTAGTAAAATGGAATAATAGTAAAATCATTAATCGTGACTCGTGAGTTTGTCGTGAATGTAAGACAGATGCTATGCAAAGATACCGCTTGAGAAAGGTACTTGCTTTATGTTCTGGGTAGCAAGTAGTATGTGTACCTCGTACCTACCTAGTTGTTGCAATTCACTTTTTGGTATTGTGACTACTTCCATCGGATTCATTGACTTTCAACGCAAGTGACCGTTTGTGTTGTTGGCTGTCTCTTTCTTGGTCTGTTTGGCATCACCCTCATCTCACCTAACTAGCTGGATACGTAGCGCTTCAGTGTGCATTGAAATAGTATGTATACAATTTTTTACACAAAAATTACCTAGAAGGGAACATAGAGAAAGCCTATAAAACGAATCTTCTGTGTGTGGCCATCTCCAATCTCATCTTCTACTGTTGTGGTAAAATGCTGAATGGTACCTGTTGGGAAGCACGTTGAACACATCATGTCTAGTTTTATGGCTTTGAAAAACGCAATATGTAAATTCCAGTACATCAATAAATTGAATTTTAGTTAGCGGTTAACGGCGTGTATTTTAAAATTACAGGGTGGTATATAGCTTGAGAAACTCAGATATTTCAGCTTAGCTTTTGTAATTGCATGAAAAAATTTGAACTATCCGTTGTGTTGTCCTGTGTTAATCGTCAAATGGAGTAAGACTATATAGTGTCGGGAGTCAAACAGTTATTGCAAATATTTTTTGTATTGCATTTATTTCCGATTTGTTTCAGGATCAAACAGTTATTGCAAATATTTTTTGTATTGCATTTATTTCCGATTTGTTTCAGGATCAAACAGTTATGTTAAATCGTCTTTATCGTCTTCATCGAGCATTACATTGACAAAATTTGCACTNAGATAGTAAAATGTCTTGTGAAATGTTGCAAAATAAAAGATGTTTAATTTTAAACAATTTCATACATATTTACTTTTATTGAAGTAATAAGTTCAACCCAGAAATCAGAACTTTGGGAGCATTAAAATTTGACCAAGAAAATATTTTTTAAAGATGTTAACACATTCGTTGTGCCTTTAAAACTATTTCCTTTACAGCAACAACCTTTCAAACAACATTAGTGTGTTATGGTCCACTCCATACAATACCTGACATATATTCAAAAAGCATAACCGTACTTAGTACTTGCTGTAATGGAAGGCACGTTTTATGGTAAATTATTGTAACGTTCTGTATCTTTACCGAATTTGAATCTTTCAACTGCAAAAACATTAATGCTAGGATTTTGCAGGAATTCTCAACGCAGGATCGTGCTCGAGATTTCCCTGATGTGGGAAGTTGAAACTTGTGTGTAAGTGTGTTGTTGTATCAGTCACACACATACACACAAAGATTAGATGCCTCCCACAACCGGCATCCTGTCTCCATGAAAAACATGACACAACACAATGAATACCTTCTAACTCGTTTATTCCATTTGGTTATCTATTGCTTGTAAGTGTACACATCCATTAGTTGTAATTTTAAATATGTAATTCACACATATGACCCTGGTCCCAGGTTGTATTGTTTAGTGAGTAGCATCACGCATCTTAGAGACCGTTCCATAAAATAAAAAATACAGGCTTGATAATTATCGTATACTGCTTGCCCTACCGGCACAGTGCATCCGATCCTTGCAAATTTTTATTACTATATACTACATCTAGAATCTAGATTCTAGATATCTGACGGTGACGCTCCGATATTTCACTATTAAATTCGATTACATCAGTCTAAAATGCAAATGGAAAGTTCCCTTTTGCTCACGTCCACGTCATTTCTAAAAGTCATTTTTTGGAAATAATATTTTCTCCAGTTTTCCTTATTCCATATTTTACTGAAGTTTCGTATGATGAATCATGATGAAGTCGTGATTGATGAGCATTTCATGACAGACTTTTCCGTGATGCAATGCAATGATTTCCTTCCCTTATTCTGCTGGTTTACGTTGGAGTTATTAACAAAGTACAGTGGTATAGTGTAATGTGGTAGTAAGTTGGGATAGATGGGGCATTGAGATATAACGCATATTGTGGTATTTCCACTGTTTTCTTGCTTCCACCAGAGACCATTCGCTAAACTTATCTACTACTGTATCCTGTACTGTACTCGAAAAGTACATTGCATCTCCTTAATTGCATCATATCACATGAAACTTGAATTCCTTGCATATCACACATACAACACAATCCGTACAAATCGCGTTCCCGTACCACTTGTGTTTTTCGCTTATTCGACTTTCCGTAGTAATCCACGAGTAGTACACGTAGCTGTGTACGTAACACTTCAATGCTGCATCATCATCGTCTGTGTTTTACTATCATTCATTTCATTTTTTCCATACTTCGTTCCTACACAGCAGAAAACAAAAGCCATACAATCCATGTTACGTGTGCCAGATAGAGAATAGACTGCAATATTGCCTGAATGGCAAGTACTACGTAATGTCGCTGCTGCATAAATCATTTCTATTTTATTATTTCGAGTAATAACTATTCACGTTAAAAATAGTTTAACTAGACTGCCGACGATCTCTGCTTTACCGTATATCCCTTTTGTTCTGAATCGTTTTTATGCAATTCATTCTCACAGCAGATCCTTGAGATCTCACTAAAATATTTAAATGCGAGCAGCACCCAGCCCGCATGATGAAAATTCTCTCTATAACGACTTCCACATGTACAATGGGTACTACTACGGGAGATATTAGTAAAATGACCACGAATGGGATATGTTTCTCATGAAAATGATTGATCGTGAATATCCTGATGCATGATGCTTGTACGTCATTCTTCATGTTACTCCTAGCTCCTGTTGATTTAATATCTTGATAATTAAATCCTATAACAGTAATGCTATACTTTTCCACGTAAGTCATAAGTAAACTTGCACACCAGCATTAAGTAAGTGTGAAAACGAGACCTTGTCTGCAAACAGATGTCTCATAAGAGCATGCTTACTACTACTCCTGTATTTTAAATGGAGGAAGTAGTAGCCAAATGAGAAATAGAATATAGTACACGTACACATTGTATATATTTTAATATTTTTATGTACATATTATTTGAAGGCTGGAGGTTGATGAATTAACTGTTTTAGTCCAGGCAGAGAGGCAGAGTGAGAGGCTCAATATAACGTAGACGAGAATTGTGTCAGCCCAAATAGTAATCATTTCGCTGTTCTACATCTGCATTTGTAATCTACCCGAAACACTGGGTGCATTATCGTAATAGTGAAGCTCTGTATTATTATGATAAATCACACATTCCACCACCACGACAGAGAAAATATAAAGTAGTAGGGAGAAGCTAAAAAGGGGGTGCCCTAAAACGAGGCACACTTTTGCACGACATTACAATATAGCACACAAGTTGGGCTCCTCATAGGGTAGTGGTCAGCTGCTCGTAACATTTTTTTTCGAATGTTAAACAACATTATCGTCATATCCGAGACTATTTGGATGGAATTGGGGAAAGTGGAGGGTTGAAGGTAAGCAGGAAAAGGATATTACATTATATTTTATTTATTAGAATCAAGCAAGTATTGCGAATTCACTCTTGGGTAATGAATTGCTTTGACTGTGGTCGCGTCGTTAGAATTAGCTTGAGAGTAGTGGAACGATCGACGTGTCGTAGTAGTAAAAATAAACGGACTGGAGGAAAATCGATTTTCGCGATAGAGAATCAAATATGTACACACACTTTATTAAGAGTCGCTTGTGATAAGTCAATTAAAATGTAAGAGCCCACAAAGAAGATATATCAAGGCCACCCAACGATAGGTTATTAACTTTTACAATTGTTTTCAATTGGCAATAAAATTGTTATTTTTCGACAGTTTGAGGTATTCATAAAAAATGGGGTGTCAGCAGAAGTCAGAGCGGAGGATAGTAGTAAGATGAGAGTACGTTCCGAACGTTAGATCTTGGGAATGTGAGGTGTGTGTATGTAAATTGAAGACTCTTTTGAATCGTAAAATTGCATCCTTAAAATCACAAATGGCGAAATAAAAATGTATCAGAATTGGTGCCTGCTCTGCTGAAATGCGGTAGCTGTTTTTAAAAATTCGCTAGTTAGCCAAAGCACTACGTGCAGTGTATTATATGTATACATGCTACATGCATAATCGTGAACGTCTGCAAACCTCTCCAATAATCTCATTAGTGATGTTTTGTCTCTTTGATATTTTTATGTCTAAAAATAGATTTTCGTAAAACTAAGACCAGAAGGAAGGCAGGAGACAGTACAAAACGGCAAGACTTATTCTTTCTTGTGCATTAACTAGAGGGAAACGGGAAATCCAAAGGAAATGGCGTTTTAATGCGTGATCGTGTTTCTTCCTCAATAGTTTTGGCTTACCATCACCTTTAACGTGTAATTCACTGGTTCAGTGCAGGCTACATTCAACAAATAAACAAAGCTTGGAAATTGAAATTACATCTTCTCACAACCAACCGATCCTATCAGAAGGGCCAAATCATTTCGTGTCTACCGAGTGTGTGACTTTGTGGTTTCTGTTGTGAACGGGCTGAGGTGGAAGTGAATGTAATCTACACTACGTGTCCGAGCGCAGCGTCGTGACAACTTCCGAGAAAAAAATATATGTATTTTTGTATAAACAGTTTTCATTTCAACCTGTGGTAGTGGTGTGTCGTGTTCGTGTGTGGAAAGGAAAGGACGTTATCAAATTGCAGAAAAGTCCATACATGGATAATGACGTATGAACTTGAAAAAAGATAATTCAGTACTTTTGTTATGAAAGTAAATTGTGAGAGTATAAAGGTGTTATCGACGTCCAATCCCACTCTCTTACGTCTTAAATATTAAACAACAATTTATAGAAGATGGAGGGGAATAAAGATGAAGCCTATCGCTGCATTGACCTTGCGGAACAGAGCTTTAATGCGGGGGATAGAGGGAAGGCCGAAAGGCTACTGAAAAAAGCGGAAAGATTGTACCCTACACAGAAAGCTAAAGGTAGCAACTATCATAATAATATCTATTTACATACAATATTACAAATAAGGGATTGGCAAACAATATGATGACATATTTTTGCATTTTTTAATGTCACAGACTTGTTGGCACTGCTCAGTAAATTAGGAGAATCTACTGCAAGTGGAGAAAGTTCAGCTAGACGAAGAAGTAGTGCCCCGCAACAACCCCCTCCGACAGCACGTAGGGACAGTGAACCATCTGGATCAGGAACCAAATCCAGCGCTAGCGGTCCAGAATTCACGCAAGAGCAATCAGATGCTGTTAAAAAGTACATTTTATTAAATTATTGTACCACTACTGCGGTGACCAATAGCTAATAGCTTCCATTAAGTTAACAATAATTTGTACGTGTTACAGGATCAAGTCTTCCGGAACAGTTTATACTAGTGGCGGTGGTAGAAGAACACGATACTACTATCATTCTCATCAGCAAGATGGTGGTCAGGGACAGGCAGAGGGTAACAACGTAACGGTTGCCCTACAAATCCTTCCTATCCTCTTCTTCATTCTGGTCACACTGGTGTCATCCTTCTTTGTTTCGGATCCAACGTATTCTTTGACAAGAACGCAAAAGTACGTATTTATATTTAAAGATTATGATGTTTCATTTTCATTTACATTTTTTTGCAAATTGTTAAATATTTATATCTGTGTTTAGGTATAACGTGAAAAGGACAACCAACGAATTAGATGTGCCATACTACGTAAAGGAAACATTCACATCTGACTTTCAAGGAAATCTTAGAAGAATGGAATCTGCTATAGAGGAAGAATATATAACAAACCTTCGAAATGAATGCTATAAACAACGAAACTATAAGGTAAATGTCATTAGTCGAATTTTCAAATATGCGATGCATTTCATGTTTCTCTAGAGTTCATAAATAAATTTTTTTCTGTTTTTACATGAACAGGAACATATGATATGGAGAGCGAAAAATTTTGGCGACGATGACATGCAGCGTCAAGCACGGGAAATGAGTCTACCTTCGTGTGATGCTTTGCACACACTTAGACAGCGAAGTCGATATGGCTAAACTGATGTTGTTCCTGTAGATTTAAAAGCATTTTTTTTTCGTTTTTGTAGTTTCCAAATTTTGAATAATAATATATACCGTATTTAAATATATTGGGTGGATGAACTCTGTTGTGGTTATATTTAACAAAGTTACACTGCAGGTGTATTGATATGTATAGAGATTTTTTCGGACTCACCGTGAAATTGTTTAGAAAACAGTTTAATTTTGTTAGCAAAAGATAATTTTTATCCTTGAAATTTTATTTCGTTATTCGCCAATACAAACCAATTATCGTTATAATCCGGATATTTTTTCGACGATTGGTCATAATGCTGTTTTGTAAGTTTTATAAGTGTACCTTTTACTCTCCGTACGTTACGGAATCATTTATTTTAAATGATGTTCTAAAGGTATTGCTTTATAATTACACTTTTACACTGTAACTTGATTCTTGGTGCATTTATGTTGTGTGATAGCTAAATATTATTTGCAGCATGTTTCGCTGTTTATTACAATCTTTGAAACGCCTTTTAGTCAACGGTTCGTATCGCAAAGCAGTCTGGTAGTGGTTCATATATTCCACGCCGTTGCATCAGTGTGACTGATGAATTGTAAGATCTTAATTATTTGTAACTGTATTGTAATTGTATGGATTAAATGTGTTTAGTGTAAATACGTGCATTACAGAGTACACAAATATCACCATTAACACTGTATGGGTTTAGGTGAGGCAGCTGCCAAATGGATTTTAAATGAAACATTACCCAACAATCGACCATTATTTTTTATGGTAACCGTCGTCTGTTTGAACATTTCTGTCACTTTTATGTATATTAAGATGGTTAGATTAAAACTCAGTAACAATAAGCCGGATTGGTTCTATGTCATTCGAATGCCCAAGACAATTTATTGAATTGTGCTATCTCCATCATCCGTTAAGGTCACACCAGGTCTCTAAAAGATGACTGGGGAACAGAAAGAATAAAATAAAATCTTGAAATGACAAATGTATTTTAACTGGTTTATGTTCGGTTTTATTTATGTTTGCTGAAGAAACAGTTAGTTGGCCTAGTCTGTTTTAACCGCTTTATTTATGTACTACGAAGGGCATGAAGTCAACTTTTGTACAAAGGCTTGATCTTCCTTTTATTATTGTTGGTGTATAAACGAACTGAAATGGAAAGTAATATTTGCGAATATTGATTGAACAAGTGCACGATATGAACAGTTGCAGTTAAACCAAGGAGCACCTTGTTTATAATAATAATATGCATAGCATAGTAATAATAAGGTTAACACTTTTTACGTTAACGATGTTTCCAATAAACCCAAAGAAGCCTTGTAAAAGAAAATGGTAAGGAGACTGCCAGCACAAGAAAAATTCACTAGGGTAGAGACACATTTCTTACCTCATCTAGATGGTCTGGTATGCTATATTACTGTTCAATATTTGATACACACTTATCCATAAGTCATAGATAGTTGATCGTGAATGAACACTGCAATTATGTCTATACGTATATGCATCCCGAGTAAATCTACTAGAGGATGAAGTACTGGTTCTGGTAATGAATATGAAAAGTAAACTTGTGTATAGGTTACTACAATTGCAATTTATTACGTCAATTTAAAAGCTGCTGAATGAAGAGGTGGAAGCGTTTGTAGGTAAAATGTAAAACCAAAAGTCATATGAATTAATCAATACCAATAATGATGCATTATATGAATTCGAGGGCAAGACACATGTGATTTTTTGTAATAAAAAGAATGTGAAATATGAAAGACATTTGTTGTGCCTGTGTGATTCTTTTAACACGTGCAAGCAGTATATATGCTGTATTAATTACTAATTAAAGCATTTTGGAACATCAGTGTGGCTGGTAGCAAAGTGAGCCTATATATACACAGACATCTGGTTAGTTTTTTTACTGGTAAAATCCGACCAACATACTTTTTATTTCTTCTCATTCATTAATAAATAAGAAATACAGAGAAACAAACAAAAAAAAAGAGAAGAACAATCCATCAAGCATGCATGAACTGTGTTGTGACTAATGACGAGAACCAGCACTGGATTCTTGAGGCTACCATAAAGCTATAATTACTTAACTCTTTTTAACGACTGTTTAAATATTTATTTTTACCATCATCATCATCTACGTATTTATTTTTTCAGCTTTGCTCATTCAGTTTTTCTCTGCTGTTATATAGATATTTATATATAGGTATATATATATCAACAACAACAACAACAACTTTGTCAGGATATTTACAAGACTTTTACAAGAGTCTGAAGATAATCATGTCAATTATCATTGTAAATAATAGTAGCAATAATAATAATTTAAAGTATTACAGTAAAATTGCAATAATAACATAATAAAAGAAAATTCTACAATACCATATTATCATTTTGTATTTGCAATGCAAAAAATCTTTTTCTAGTGAGTCTCAGAAGCCAATGGTACTTTTGCTCGGAATTATAACACGTGTGTTTTAAAAACAAAATGAAGTATCTCAAGTATAGTAGTTATATATTAATGACTGCATTATATATATTCTTATATCGTATTAATTTTATCGTAAATTAATTAATATACACAGTACAAGGCTCTCTCATTCTTGAGAAAAACAAAGAAAATAGTTAATGATATTACTTTCATTTATTTTTTAGAAATTTGCTCATAAAATTTAAACGTTTCTATCTTTGTTAATAAATCTGCAGAGGTAAATTGAAAGAATGTGTGTGTGTATGTCTGCCCGATTTCGATTGAAAGCCGCGTAACAAAAGATTTGCAATTTACACCGTTTTATTATATGTTAAATTTATAGTTTCGTATAATTCCACAGTTAAAATTTTTTCATGCCATACATATATGTATATATATCATAAATAATATTAAGTCATCAATCAGTTTTCTTTTTTGGCATTATAAAGTTATTTGATGAAGATTGCATATTTATTTTATTTTAAAGAATGATGTTGAAAATTGAAACGGAAAATGTATTTTTATTTACATTTTAAGATAGTTTATATAATAATTATAATAGCACACGGTTTGGAGGCGCATTTGTTTGATGTTGAAGTGATGTTAAACGATTTCCTTTAATTATAATTTTAGATGGTATAAATTATAGTAGCTATCATTATTATTATAACTGATTTATTCCGCCTCAGCCTCAGCCTCCTTCTTTCCCTTGGACCAGTCAGGTTTGCCGTCACCATCCTTTTTACCTTCCTCATCCATGGTGAATTCTTTCTTCTTCACCTGCTTCAGTTGGTTACGGAAGTTGAACTCGGCAGCCTTCTTCTGGAGCTTGGCGAACTTGTTCTCGTACTTGGACACCTTCTTCAGGGTGGGTTTCACGCTACACACAAAAAGACACAAACACGGTGAAATCATATAACTCTACGACACGACTTTCTCTTTTTTATAACCACACAATAAGAATTTTAAAATTTTAATTTTTAAGGCCATCGGAATAAAATTAATTAATTTAACTTACAATTTGCCACGCAGATCATTGACCTGGATGTTGAGTTCGTTGATCTAGATGGGAGAGGGGAAGTAAGAGATTTGGCATTACTTTCACTTACATTATAAAACTTTTTACTGCAATCTTTAGGGTTGGAATGTAGTGGCATATCACTCGACTGGAAAAAGAAGGCACATAATTACATGTGTACTTGTTTACATTCATTTTTATATTTATGTAAGAGTGAAACAACAATTAAATGAAATTTCAATCTACAAAGATTTTCTCTGAACAGCTTTCAAACAACAAATATGCTTTCTTTTTCCTTGTCAGAGTACAAGACAAAGCTGTGTATTTATGGTTAACAAGGCATTTATAGTTCGTGTATACATTATATAAAGGAAGTTAGTTGAAGCGTAAAACATTTAAAAAACTTTTACAAGCATTTATGGCATTAGATCACGCGTTTCTTACACATATTGTGCACACGATTGTTAGATAGAATATGGCGCTCCTGAAATGTACCATTTCAAGAGGATCAAGGTGACAACATTATTGTGGGAGCACGAAGGGTGACTGTAAAATAATCAGGCATTTTTTGCAAGAATCCGGTAAAAAAAATATATATATAAGCTGGTATAATGCACTGCATTTTGTACAGGACAAGTATAAGCCACGAAACACGATAGATTCACTATAATAGTTGTCATATTAGGTGAAATTATAAAAAGCGAAATTAAACGTGTAATATACTTACTACAACAGCAGCACAGCTTCCATATTTCCTTTTTCATACAGAAATAATGCGTTTAACAGGTAAGTACTAGTACACTATATAATAACATATTTAAACTGCAAAGTTACCCATTTCCAGCGACTGTATTTACATCATTAATATTGCTAATTGGCTATTACGGTAAATTACGGTTACATTTGCTACCGTCAGCGTATAATCTGGCTCCGTACATTATATTAGACAACTTGCGCGAGTTCTACAAAACTACTCAAATTGAGTAAATCAGATTACAGATAAATACCGATTAATGACGGCATTACTCATTATTATTATTACACTATTTATTACTAATATTAACATCTACGAATTATTATTACGATAAGATGCGTACTACTTTATTATGCACTACTGCAACTACGATTACATGAAGTGAGGTACATTTGTGTACTGGTAAATATATTTAAATAAATATATTAAATATTTTTGATTACCAAACAAGCCCAACTACAGCAGTTCTAGTGCTACGGTAAATTACTGCGACACAGTACTGTACAGCGACCACAAATTTTTGCAAATGCAGTAGTAGTAATTTTAAGCGTGCGTTGCTGCTACTACTTTTTTTTCAAATGTCCTTTTTGTTGCATGTTAATTTTTTACTGCATTCTTTTTAGTTATATCTGATTGTCTACAGAGAAAATTTCATGACAAAGTGTGTGACGTGCAAATATTGAGTTTAAAAAAAATAGACACGAAGACGTAGCAGGCAGACAGTATGGTATGACATATTTTTGTCATGTTTTTTTCATTACGAGACATTCATTCCGACATTTAAACAATTTCATTTCATTTCCAGTTTTTTGTGATTGATTAGGAAGAGAGAAAGAAAGAGAGAGAGAGTATCTAGTACTTAGCGATGTGTGTTTCTGGTTATTACATTGACACAGTGGACGGCGGTTATATAATAATTACTACTACACATTTTTGTATGGTACATTTTTACATGTTGATCGAGATATTTTATTGTTTCAGTCAGCGCATGCATTAGATTTGCCGAGCGAGCAGTTTTATTTGTGGTGTGCAAACAGATGGTGTTTTTTAAAAGTATGACTACTGTACCAACAACCACAATAATTAATTTACTTTTTTGGTATTTTTTGTTACGTGTACACTACATGTATGTATAGCTTTTCAAGTACATAGTGGAAAGATCATATACAATAAAATGCAAAAGCCTACAATTTGTAATCTTACGTTAATTTGCTACACAACCCTAACAGTCAATCTTTGAAATTATATCAGGTTTTTATTACACAGCTAACAGGATTGCGTTCAGTGTAAAATTTTAACTATAAAATACACTGTTGTCAACTTTCATGTTTATTGGAAATATTTTCAATAATTTAGCTTGGTCGGAGCTGAATTCTTTTTTAAATGTGCTTGTGTGAATAATGTGTCTGTATATATTTACTACAAAAATATATGAGAGAAAAAAAATAAGTGAAAAAACAGTAAACAAGCAAATAAAAAAATTAATTAAAAAAATCATTAAAAATGAGTACAGGTTGTTTTCTGTAAAAAATCGCGTTTTCTTAAGCAAACTGTTTCATAATTATTGTATATGTAATAATTTTAATGGAGTAAAATAATAATGTATTCATTAAATCAGATTAAAACCGAAACATTGATTGAAGAATTTAAGGGGGATCAGGTCAAATTCGAAGAAACAACATATTTTTTTTATATATTTCACTTTATGATGTCAGTTGCTAAAATTATAGTATTAATTACTGTAATATAATTCGTAAGTAGCCTGTATTTTTACCTAGCGGCAGTCTACTAAAATGTCCGTATTCATATACGCTTTTCTTAACACTTCTTTTCTTGTATTTTGAGTAACAAAAAAAAATAAAACTCCGTCAAAATGAAACCGTTTAATATTATTTTTCATTATTGCGTTACTTCAATCAGTACTGTTATTAGTAGTAAAAATTAGCCAGAGAAAAAAAATGTATTGAGAAGAAGAAAAGAAGAAAAATTAAAGATGTTTTATTTACATAAGGACACTTGTTTCTAATAGGCTAGCTTTTTGCAGGGAGAATTTATTTTACGTTTGAATAAACTAAAAATTTGATATACAACAATACTTCAATTTGACTATTTCTTTAAATATGTATTTTTTTACCATTCAGCTAAATTCAGTTTTTTCCTGTAAATGCACTTTTCTACTACAAATTACATTATCAAAAGTGAAAGGCGGAATAAACAAAAGACGTTTTATAGATCCGTTAATCTTGTTTGATAAAACGACTACGTTTTATAAGTAATAGTATTCTCTGAGCTGGAGTGACTTGGTTTGGATTTGGAATATGACATGGTATTATTATTATTGATATTTTACTATTATAATAAACAGAATATCATTTTTGCTATTTATTGGCGTGACTCAAATGTGACGTGTCTTGTCTTGTCTGTATATAATCTTGTCTCTTCAATTTGTGTTTTCCCTTATTTTTGTCTCAAGGTTAACACCGAAACAGACAAGTTGTGTGACATCGTGCTTTTTCTCATTCATCATGCAAGTCTTGTAGTTTTGCAATAATTTTTCGTTGTAAAAACGCACGTGTGTTTGTTAAGTATTATCAGATTATTGCATATATATATAGGTAGGTAAATAACCTTCAATATACACATATCGATATCTCTATGTATTCAACAGCATAACTATAAAAATGTAGGCCTTTTCCTAAAAAAACTAAAAATATTTTACACCATCACTAATCGACTCGTGAAAGTATAATAAACTTGTTAAATTCAAGGTGAAATGAGAAACGAAACGAGTCCCGTTATAGCTAATAAATAAATAAATAAATAAATACAATGAAGGACTGTACTAAAAATGGATTCAATTTTCAAAAAATAAAACATAAGGACCACAGGGAGGTTATACATTACGTCTCTGACAGAACACAACTTTCATCAATCAAAAATAAGATATATAAAAGGATAAAAAAGAGAAAGAGAAAAAAACGAACATGAAGTGTGTGTTTTGGATCTGGAATAATAATTACTCTAATAATAAAAATCGTTTAGTAGAAAAAAATTCTGAGTTGAGAAAAAAGAAAATTGACAGGCGAAATAAGTAATTATTTTTTATGGTATGTTTTGTATTACTTTTTTGTTTGTTTTTTTGGCTAGCCCATTAGAACCCAAAGAAAGATGAATAATATATACTTACACAAAATACTGTTGCTCGATATTTTGTTACAGAAGAGAAAGAGAAAGAAAAAAACTAGTGTATAGTGTAATCTATAAATAGATAGGAGGACACACTGACAACACAAACAGTATAATAAACATAATATAATAATAATATAGTATACTTTTATAAGATACTGTGGTAAAAAATAGAAATGTACAAGAAATTATTAAATATTATTTAGGTGTGTTGTAGAAATAGGATAATTTTATACGAACAGTAACCAAATTATTTGTCGTCATAAACGTCATCTGAATAAGTAATAATAATTAAATGAGCTGACCCCCCTTTTCTTCTTCATTCAATATATAGATATTTTTTATGACTGACTGATAGTAATTTTGATATTCTTTCGTTGTGTGTATCTTGTAGTTGTAGGTTTGGGAGAGATAAACAGAATGAGTTCTGTGTTTTTAATAAGAGTATATTATATATGATCTCCTATTAACATAAACAGTGCCGACTGTATAGTTTTTTTTGCGAGAAAGCACATATATCGGGTGCAGATCAAACGCGGACCGATTTTGAAAGTATCATGGCATAAATAAGTTCTTTTGTCTAAATTGTTCTGACGGGGTGAAGAGAAAAAAAATAAGAAAAAAAGTTTGAAAAAAAACTTGACACTACAACTATACATGAAGATACTCTAAAAGTAAGATTATTTGTGTGTTTGTGACAAAAATTATTTATTGTAGATAGATTGCTAATAATCGCTGTGTAAAATTCAACAAAGGCAGTATAAAAGGAAGGCCTACATTTTTATTATTACGGCGTGTGTATTTTGTTATTAGAGTACAAAAAAATAAGCCTTGTAGTATAACTGTACAAAACGACAAAAATTAAGGAGGAAGAAAGGATATATATAAATATATGTATAAATATATATGTCAGATTAAAAATCTACATAAATAACGTTTAATTTTAATGTACCTAATATTTGTTGGAACGTAATGTAAGAAAAAAAATTCGCTACAGAAATCCGTCACATTTGATTCCATTAATTTCTCAACTTCTAAATTGGTTTCTTTTTGTATGTGTACTCAACAGAATAGTAATGTAGAACATAATAACATAATAATAGGAGTAAAGAAAGATAAATGCTAAAGATAACGATTTGTAGTGGTCGGGTGAACTGAGAGAACAATGAAGGTAGAAGGGAAACAAAATAAAAAGAAGGAAAAATAAATAAATAAATAATAAATAATGAACAAATAATCAAGAATGAACACAAAACGAAAATAAATAAACGAAATAAACTGACGAAAAAGAAAATGAACAGAAAGAGGATTGGAATTGTTTGGTGGTGTGTTTACTGAGGCGAAATAATGAGAAATAACGAAATCATGGAAGAAAAAAGAAAAGAAAAAAAAACTCGTTTTGTATTTGTGCGAGTTGTACATAATGAAAACCGTGTTTCTCGACGTGTGTATCGATATTATATGAAAGGTAGGTATATAGCTAGATAATAATATTTTGAGTTTAATATTATTGACTGCAATGGACTGATTGCGTTTTGTCTTTAGTTGCGCGTTTACTTTTTTCAGTTTTGCGAAAAAATCTTTTGACTTTCACTCATGTCATTCATGATCATATCAACAGTATTATTATTATTTGCCATTGGGTATTTAAGACAACATAATAATAAGCCCTAAAGAAATCAAGTCAGGTAATTAATATTAATATAGTACGTAATGCAGTAAATCTAATTGCGAGCGGAACTTTTTTTATGTGTGTTTATTTTTTAAATAGTTTGTTCATGATATTTATAGCAGTGGATATATTATAGCAAGAAGTAAAGTAATATACAGGTAGGTATATCATACAGAGATATATATACCTACCCATATATAGTAGCAGTGTAGTGTAATGGTAGTTAGCTTTGTACTAAGACAATTAAAAATGTTTTTACTACTGCCACCACGACCATCACTAAATCAGATAATAAATATCAGATAGTACTTGTCATATCATCATCATTATCACCACCACCACCACCATTTATACCAAAATGTTTTAGCCTATGAAGGTAATGTCGCTCAAAATATATTAGCGTGTATAATAATAGCACTGATTATTTTTTGAATTATAATAGCTGCTTTATAATAGCTCCATATCAGCACAACAGGACATGTCTCAAAAAAGTTGTATATTTTTGGTTGGGAATAATAAATAATATATCTATAATAATAATTATTATAAATAAGGATTCGACACGCGACGAATATAGAAAAAAAGTATAGCAGTAGAATAAAAAAAAATAGTCAAGGGGTAACATTAAAAGATTAGAATGTGGTATGTTGTGTGGTTGGAAAGAAAAAGTACCTCGTAATCTCTTTTTCGAACTTCATATTCCAAATCCCATTTCTGTGACTCGCAAAGATACAGGCGGTCATAATACTGTTTGCAAATCGCCTGAACATCCTCTATACAACAATATATAACCAACAATCATAAAGTATATATATAGCATCAAAATAGATTAAAGATAGTAAACAGATAGTACTATAAAAAAGAGGCTAGAAGGAGAAGACGGCACAAATGTTGAAAAACAACTGTACACATCTACAACAAAGAGAGAAGAGAGAGAGAGAGACAGTAGTATAATATATAGAAAGTACGGTATTTATAGAAAACACAAAAAATATAGATTAAGAGACCATATTATCTGAGAGATAAATTGATCATTGTTGTTTATACTTGGGTATAACCGTTTATGTAAAACAATTAACGAATCCATCGTCTTTTATCCATTCGCACCCATTTTGCAATGTATTTTTGGAAGGTGTAACACGTTCCAAACGTTTTTTTTAAATAGAAGAAGACAAGTTATCATATTTTAAAAATAGATATTGCGAGAATAATTGTTGAGTTGAATGTGTTTCGTTTGAATAAATAGTAAATATATATATAGCAAGTGTATATACTCCTTATTACTTATACGTACCTAGGCGTGTGTATCGTAAACTGGATAAATGAATACTCTCCCTGCAAAAAATCATAGCCCTGCTTTTTAAAATGATTAATGGATAAATACGCGAAAAATGTAAAACATATTACGCTCAGTAAGTTTATATATAAATGTATTTATATTTTGCAGCGCATACCATTATGTATTAAAACTAAAAAAGATAGAATGTACGAAGAAGAGAAGAAGAAAAGGATGAGTAAATTGGTTTTTATAGAAAAAAATAATGTTTTATATAAAAAGTAGTCAAAAAACTTTTGTTTTGTAAAGATTAAAAAAATCGACATCACAGAGAACTCGTCGCAATTAAATAATAATAATAATAATAATAAATAGATTCAATAGTATGCAACAAATTTTGTGTCAATTATATTTATAGCCAGTAAGAGTAACAATTAAAAAATGCAAAATATTTAACTATCTTGATTATTATTATTTTAAAATGCTTGTTGCTTTTGTTTAAAAAAATTATATATCTTTTGCAAGAGTTTGTCTTGTTTGTTGTTTGGTTTGTTGAGTAGTATTCGTTTACCTCATAATCTTTGACCCTGCTCTGCCATTCGAGATCATATTTGTCACCCTCTAATCTCACTATTTTCTCGTGATACTCCCGGCAAATCGTCTGCAACTCCGCTACACATGATAATATACACATATAACAGAAGATATAGAATAGTAATATGGGATGGTTTTGCTTTCTTCGTTTGTCATGTGTTCATCATTATCACAAGAAACAAAAAAAGGTTGGAAACTTTATTTGGTAAATATATAGCTAAAAGTAAATAAGGTTATTAATAGTTTGTAATATAGCGTCACACAACAATTTGTCGTTGTTTTTGCTTTATCTACTTTTCGTCTCAAAATACCCCAAAAATTATTTGATGGAAGGAAATATTTATATATAGCAGCGCAGCAGCAGCGTACACATTCATATTGTAAAATTATGAAATTGTTATTACACAACTTTCTCTTATCACCCATCACGGCAGAGAGACGTGTGTAAGTAGTGATAATAAAACACTAGAAAATCCTCGTAGTGCAGCAGCACAAGAGATTTTTATGAGAATGTACCACAAAAAAAACAGAGAATAAACTAAAATGATAATAAGAAAGTTTTACCTTTGAAATCGGCTTTCAACTACGGAGCGAAGGAATAGCGTTCTAAATGAAAAATTATAACTCTTTTGAAAAGTACAAAATAAAAGTTCAACATACGAGCCGTATATCGCATCATATCGTACGGTTAACATAGTGTGTGTTCATCATAATAAGAAAGATATTACAGTACGAAAAAAGACACGGAGCTGTTTGCTAAACAATAATGAGAATAAATTACTATTATAATGCTTTTTACGGGAATTTATTTTCCACATACAACAAATTCAAAAATAAAATGGGTGGATAGACTGGAATTAAATAAGCCAAGGGGAAAAAATGAACACCAAATGTGTGATAGTGTGATCATACTGAGAGAGGATCAATAATAATAATAAAAAGAGAACATTTGGTAATTGGCAAGTTGGATAACAATATTGTGGTGTGCAGAGAGGGAATATAGTAATTCACTTTTTGTTCGTGTAAAAATATTTGGCAGGGTCAACATTTAAGGAATTATATCAGCCAGCACAGAGATTATATTGATTACAATTATAATTTATGCGTCACAATAATTTAAAGGGAAAATGTGAGCTTGGTATTGCACAGTCCCAGAGACAGAGGTTTTTGCAGTAACACTCTTGATCTGAGGACGTGTAAATTACGACCGAGGTCTATATACGGTCGTATATGGCCTTCTATTCTCTGGTGTAGTGTGAGATCAGAGAGGGGGGAAGGGTCACCAATGCACAAAAACCTAGTAGGCATTTTTGTGTAAATTGAAGTATTGGAGGTTCAAGGGGAAAGCAATTGGTCGTAAAATTGCGAGGGGGGAGAGTGTCAATTATTACAGAGGGGACCGATTAGATACGACATGTAACATGAAAATTAATCTGAACGCACGTTTTATTTAATTTCTGTGGAGCGGAGAGAAAGTGAGAGAAGAGAAACACGAATTAAATAAACGAACGAAAATAAAATAATGTTGGAGAGAGAGAGAGTGATAGAACAAGTGATATTTGTAAAAAAAACGGAAACTTAATGTTGTCAAAGTTGGAACAATACGAAAAAATATGAAATTAAGGCAATAAAAATAATAAACATGATAATTAATTAAATTCATATCATAACAATAGGTTTCAGTGAAAATTCTCTCAAAGGCAGGAAGGGACATCGTTCTATGTTTTGTTTTTTTGTTTGCTTTCTCGTGAGTGAGATTTTGTGGCTGACATTCAGTTTTTTTCGATACCTGCGCTTCTTTCCTGAGAGTCTCATACTCCAGGTCCCATTTGAGTCCCTCCAATTCGTCTACCCTTGCCTTATACGAAGTACAAATTCCCCTCAAGTCATCTGCACATTTTTGTCATCATATATTAAGATATAAACATTTAGTATATATACATTTACTACCAAAAGTCATACAACCCGTTGTTTTTTTTGCAATACGTCAGCCGGCATTTACCAAGGCTGATTTTAACTGAGCAAAAAATCAGTCTACCAAACGCGAAATGATTGAAAAGTGGTATAACACGTCTCATATTGTCGCACAGATGTCATTTCTCCTAATCTTAATGGACTTTTTGCCAAAATCTTAACCGTGAAAACTACCTACCGTACCGAATTCCTCCTATCATCATACCTCGTGCTCCTTACGTAAAATGTATTTAGTGACGCTTGTTTAAGTTGTGTCATGTTTTAATATGGGGTGCTTGTAGTTGTGAGTGATTTGTATGCGTGTAAACGTGTAGTAGTATGTGTACTGTATTGTTGTGAATGGTTTTAAAACACTTTTGACCTGATTTTTCTTTTCGGCTGAAAACATTCATAAATAATCGTTTTTTTACCTTTCACCGGATCTTCATCATCGTTATCATCCCCATCAACTCAAGACCATATAAATACAACTGTGTACAAATACAAAACTTGTTCAAAAGGAGTAAAATAATTTTTGCTTAGGGTAGAAAACAAGAAGTTATAAATCATATAGGACGAGAAAATAAATATTAATATTATAACTAGATCCTGAAAGAAATATTGCTTGAGAATTGCCTTACTAATTTTTAAATACAAAAAAATACAAAAAATTGACGGATTTTCCAAAACAAGTGTGCTGAGACACGGTACATTTATAAAAAACAAATAATAGCTGGGATTAACCTGACGTACAGTTATTTTTAGTGATTACACTGATCCATGAACACAATATAACACTTATAAAATGGAATGTAACAGAACGAGAAATAAATAAAAATAAGAGAACTAAACGAAGGAAACAGAATGAAATCAATTGACTGAATCAAGTGTAAAGTTTAGAAAAAGGCTGTAAAACATAATTTGAACATGAGATACTTACAACGGTGAGGTTATTTCTTAATTTCTTTGTCTAGAATACGGAAATGTACTTTGCGGTAGCCGGGCATGCACGTTGCTTTTTTGTACATACACTGCTCTATGATGTGTTTGTAGTGTGTGCTAACTAAACGCTGGTAAAAAATATATTGTGTTAATTGTTTATGCAACATATATTTTTGTAAATATTTGTAACGGTATGTTGTGCTATGTTAAAGGTGTCTGTATGGGTTTTTGGTGAAAGTGGGTGTAATAATGTAAGGTATAATTTCTCTACTACTCTCTAAACATTAAGAATGCTCATTCAGGTCTGAAAAGATTCAAGGATGTCTGTTGTTATTGTGTGTACTTGTGTACATATATGTATTTTAGTAAAAAGAACATTTAACATTTTTGTAGCTGGGGAAAAGGAATAATAGAGATACACAGTAAAATAGGTGAGAGAGAGAGATTGAATGTGTGCGTGATGTCTACTGATAGTGATGTGTATTGTGTGGATAAAGTGAAAATTATTTTTGTTTGTCTGTATTTTTTGTTTTGTGGTGTGGTATTGTAGTTTATAATAAATTAAATTTAAAAAATCGTACAACTTGTTGCAATATTTGTATCTGGGTGTGGTCACTTTTGCAGACAGGAGAATTCGTGTGTTTTATTGTGACGAAAATAATTCCTAGAGAGACAAACTTAACAAAGTACAATATATAAGTACAGAGATGCTCTTGAATTTTTGAATCCGTTGGCGCTTTTCTAATTTGCCAAAGTTTTGAAAAAAGAAGGAACAGAGTAAGCAGCATCGTTTAACTTCTTCGAAAATATGTAGGTATGCCTTTTTGGAAAGATCACTGCACTTTGCGTGCATAATCCATACATGATGTGATATGTGTCTTCCTGTATGTGTGTGCATGTGTGTATTCCCATTTCGAATTAACATGTCGTTGTTGAAACTTTTAAACCTCTCTTGAACCTGATACATCTGTGTGTCCCGTGCATTATTTGATTACGTGGCCATCAATATTTCTTACGCCGACATTAACACAGCGTTTTCCTTCTTTCCCTAGTCACTAGTAGTCTAGCTGCCGAGATAATTTTTACCAGTAGCATCTACTCCTCTCCCCATATATACCTACCCTACATAGCCGCTCAAACTTTAATTAGAGTTTATTTTAATATCTGCACATCTTTCCATTTGTGATGACGAATTTCGGCCGAAATAACAAGAAAACATTATCTTACTAGTCTGATAATGCTAGCGGAACGTTTTACAGCATTTGAGCAGCAGCAGCAGACACTCTGCGTATTGTCAGCAGCAGCGCTAGCATTTCAAGCCTCATTCCGAACCCAAAAGTTTAGTCAGAGTTCTACATAAGCGGCCTAATATTTAAGTAGGCTGCTTCTTTAACAAGAAAATTTTAACTTGCTCCTTAGAAAATATTTAAAGTTGCTCATAAAATACATAGTTAGAAACACAGACATGGGTGTGTGTCGTGTGTAGCACAGTGAGTACATACACACATACAACAGAATATCGTTTTTCCTGGCAACTGCCCAAAAACCGAAGGCATGTTATGTTTCAAACTCGATAGTAGTCCTAAATATTTCCCTTGCCGATGTTCAATTTTTTTTACTACACACATGCAAGTTTAGAGTAATCGGAAATCGGCACAGGCGGCCGAAACACTAAAACTTTTGTAAAAGTAACTAACAAGATAACCTTCTTCGTACAAACTCGTCAACGAAAGCAAATAATATCTCCTTTTCTTTGCGCTTCTGTTAAAAATCTCGTAATCACTTGCAGCTCTACGCCACGACCTATTATTTGAGAAAATTGAAAAGGAAAAGACTTTTGAAATGAAAGAAAACACTCGGGAACACTCATGTATGGTATCCTTCCTTCCTGTAAGTATGCAGTCAATTATTTGTACCGTTTAACTTCCCGATCGCCACTATAATATGGCCAGTACTTGTTTTGTTCCTTTTGGGTGACCTACTTGTACTTGTTTCACTTTAACTTTTTAAAAAAGCTTGAAAACCTCCGAAAAGTCTTTCGTCTTTCATGGCATATGTCTTTCAGCAATTTCTACACACCCTTTATACTCTGACACATGGGACGACTGCACGTTTCCGTGCTAAAAAATATTCCCTTATAAAACGGCTCATCTATCATTTCCACATCGTGCAATATGATTCATACAATCTCGCCACCGCAAATATTTTCAGGATTAATGTCAAGAAAAAACAAAGAAAATGTGTGTACATGTACATGTATGCATGTCTGTGAGTGAGTGTGCTAGTGCCTATATGCATTTTCGACGGGGCGAATTTCTCCTAAAATACATCCTGTTTCAAAAAAGTTAACAGAGCAACACAATTTTTTTAAAACTTTAAACATTTTACATGCTTGCGTCTTTTGCGTCAATACTTTTTCTATCGAGAAAAGTTGATAAATTTATCATTTCATTACAACTTGACATGTGGTACATTTTAATTTTTACATCACCACCACCACGATCAGTGTGACATCATCACCCGTAGTATCAGTAATCATCAGTCTAATGGTGTTGTCAATTACATAATACTTTTCACGAACATATAGATATTTAAGGTTGGTACATACATACGTTTCAAACTGCAAGCATGTCAACATAAATATATAATAGAGAGAGAGAAAAAAAAGAGAGAGATAAAGTATACATCATAAGTTGATTCATTCCACATTATATTTAGCGCACGTGTCGAAATTAAACACGAACACGGAAGTAAAAAATATTACAAAAAACTATAAGTATGTATATATATGTGTATATCAATTAACACGAAGTAACACGTTCGTTAGAATATAAAAAATGTGGGTTTTGAATTGCAGAAAAATTACTAAAAAAAAGTATGTTTTTGACTCGTAAAAAAGAGATTAAAATTTTTTTCATCGCTTTTGTCTACCGGATTAATGTAGAAAATATAATGGAATATATATTTTTGTTGTGGGATGTCCCTTTTCGCTAACCTCAAAATCTTTCCGATGGACGGAATACTCGATGTCATATTTTTGCTCTTCCAACGTGGATATTCGCTTATGAAATTGCTCACAAAGGGATTTCACATCGGCTGTGTGTTGTATACAGATAATATAGAGATATAGTACAAATACAGGTTGTAATAGTAGTAGTAGTAGATGCGTAAGGCACAAATCATTGTGAAAATGTGTATGTGTGAGTGTAAAGGTGTGTGAAATCTTTCTTGTGGAACCGTGTAGTAGCGTATTAAAAAAGAATCAAATATATAAGTTATGTTGGTTTGTTGGTATATTAAAGTATTTCTGCTGTGAAATTTTTTTTTGTCTCAGGCAGCAGTTTACTAACCTTGACCATCTTTAGATATTTGTTTTTTTTTGCATAAATGGAAATCCATATTACATTGGAATTGTAATCGGAGCCACTATAAAATTGTTACCGATCGAGGGTTTCATGGGAAAAAGAAACGTTTTTTTTACGACGTAACGATTTTTTGCTTTCGTTTGTGCCGATTTTGAGTATACAACAGTCGGTATCAATTTTAAAATTAATTTCAATTTAAAGTTAAATATTAACGGTACTCTTATCTTTTGGCGGATAAAAGAAAGGCAAAAGTAATTACTGGAGCTTAATTATAAAATGAGTTTACCTTCACTGGAGTCATCAAGGTTCTTGGCCTTTCCGCACCTTTCCTCAATGATGCGCCTCCTCTCAGCTGCCTTTCTCTCTTGTTCCTTCTTCAATTCCTCAGCGGCCTTTCTACGCAAAAGAAGTCGGAGCTTCTTCTTACGCTCAGGGGTCATGAACCCCTTCTTGCCCTTTTTGGAGGCAGCCTGCTGCTCAAGCCGAGCTCGGACCTCGGCTTTTTTCTGTTCAATCAAGGCTTGCTTCCTCTTGCGCTCCTGTATTCGTGGTCATCATAAAGAAGCAAGGAAAGGACACAAAAAAGAGTCATTGTAAAACAAACAACAAAAAATCCCTATTGACGGTATCCTATAAAATTAGTCTTATCATCGTATGTCTATTAGTGGATAAGATATACGTGAAGGTCTTTGTGCATTTTTTGTGCATGTCTGGGCTGGTTAATAATTTAACAGCACTTCAAAAGTAAAGCACACCCACGCACAACGGAAAGTTATCGAATGTGCGGCGGGTTTCCTGGGTATATGGGGTGTTTGTACGGCCTTTGTAAGCGCCACACCGGAAGCAGACTACAACGTGATGGATTGTTATAGCGGCAGTGGTGCTCTTTAGATTGCTCGTTAATTTTATATCTTTTAGTATCATTCTATCATCATGGTTCGTGCATCTTATATTTCTTTCACTTTGAATTATCTATAACTCTCAACAGCAAAGCCTAACATTTATGGAAAAGGGGATATCATCACCACCTATATTTTCGCTGACACTTTTTTTGCTCAAGTTTATGTTTATATTTTCATCATTTCTCTGCCCGCTTTTTGAATGTTCCATCGGTTAGAAAATATATTTTTCTTTATCTCGCATTTATCTTCTAGCGAAGTAACCCTCCCTCACAATATGGCAAAGTTATAGTTAGGTTTTGGCTACAAATCGTTTTTTTCTTTAAATACCATCATCACCATCTTATTGCAAGGAATACCAACCACCACTGCTGCTTTTAGTGGTAGCAGTAATAGTGATGGTGGCAAGTACAACGGATCGAGTATTTGAAAAAGTATAATGTAAACTGAACTGGCGTACTACTGGGAATAAAACTCGCTGTTCTAAATTTATCCCTTCTTCAAAAGAAACAACACACCCGTCCTGCATTACTCACTCGGATGTGGATTTGCAAATGGGAAAAGACTGTACAACAGTCATGTCGCGGGCAGACGCGATGGGAGGAAAATCATCGTCTCTTTTTTACGAAAACAAATAGGGAGCATCGACAAGTCAGCGTCGTCTTCACAGAGTTCGAAAATTCTTTTCAGCTACAGCTCTAGCTTAAATGGGAGATGTGTTCCAAAAAATCTGCAATTTTGTACGCGACGACGACGACGACGACGTTGTTGCTGATGATGATGATGGCATTTCCCTGTAAACTTGCATTGCATATTGCACTATTGATGGAAAATCGAGAATGTGGGAACTACTATTAAAATTGTACGCTTCGTACAGTTTTTCTGTCGCTCTCGTCAAGAGGAATTTCATAGATTATCTTGGAACAACGCACAAATACACTTTTTTATTCTGTGTTATGTGCTTAATTGTTTATACTTGGGGAGATGGGCTTTCTTGCTAGCTGCTTCCTGCATAGCCGGCCGTACAATAATGGTAATAAATAAATGAGGTTATATTTTTTTAATATTGGGCTAATCAATGTCATGAGTCATGAGTTTGTAAAAAAATGAATTTCTGCTTGAATACGTGTCCAGTACTTCGTCTGCACGCTTCCGTGCTTCTCGAATCTGAAATAGAGACAAAAAAAGACCCGAATTAATTTAGACTGATATGTCTCTGAAAACGGATACAATATCAATTTCAGAAAATAACATGGCGTTAAAAATGTAAAAACGGAAATGCCGGTTTATTGCTCGTACGCCTCTTATATCAAAAGTTAAATCATGATCGCGCATTCTTTAGACAATCGTTATAGAGTATACAGCAATAGCTATCTGGTAACGCTTGTATCATAATACTTTGGAGAGAATCCATTATATTTGTGATTACACTTTGTCATTATAAGGAAGCCAAAACATTTTGGGTTACTAAAATTCAAAGGATTAGTAAAGTTTTAAAACATACAAAGAGAAATGTAATTGCATGGTTGATTAAAAAAAAAAGATAAGTATGTTTCTCTATATATCTTTAATCCAAAAATGTACTTATCTTAAACCATGGTTCAAAACCAAGATGGAATTTTGTATTTCGTTGTAAACTTTTTTATGTATAAAAATTTTCAGGTCCCGAAGGTCATGTCCGGGTTTCCCAACATCCAATAATTTACAGATCATGCGATTTTATCAATTTTGTTACAATATTCCTTCAGCATGCGAAGAAAGCATACGTTTGAATATGATTTTCTTTAAAAATTACATCACTACTACTAATTTACTAACAAAAGTGCAACACCACCAACAAATCAATAATGAATATCTTCATGTGCAAGTATTCATGCACATGCGTAAAACTAAACATGTATTTACAAATACGTTAAATATTGTACGTGAGGAAATCGAACAAAAACAAAATTGGACAACGTATTCTAATGTTAAAAGAAAAAGGTAATAAGAAGACTACAGGAGTAAACGAGGAATAAACATGGATATCCTAAAAAGGAAAAAAAAATAAAAGATTAATTAGACATTACATTACGATATACCAGGTACATAGGTACATTTTGTTAATACAACCTACCTACTATGCAGTATTTACATTTACTTTCACTTAAAAATTTACATTTACAGCGTGCTCAGTTGAGATGCGTGCAGAGGGGATTATTAAAACAACATAAAGAGAACCAAATTTTTTAAAATGTCAATGGAAGGGTCATCTAGGTAGGTACTCAAAAATTGTACTACACGTTAAAATCTCTTCATCTGGATTTGATGTACAACACCAAATTTATATTACGATTGCGATGAAGCAAATATAGATTACAATATACACTGCCTGCCGTGAACATTATAATTTATACATTATCGCCCGAGTCAGTAAACGGCGTTGCTTGCCAAAACGAATGCATTCATCTCATCTCGCTCTCAGGATCAGTTTCATTCGACACACTTGTACAAAGATATCAAACGAGTGTGACGGAAGTCGTTGTTCGTTTCGTTACTGAGAGAGGGAAAAGAGGGTAGCATAGTGCAACTGTGACCTTGGCTCGGGCTCGATACCAAGAGAAAAGGGGAAAAGTGACGATGAGTTAAATATATTGTTAAGTACTATTCTACTACTTTTAGTGCACATCTGCTCCGTCTACAAGAGCGATGATGATGATATTTTCTGAGGATGGGAGGTAAGGCTAAGGCTAATAAAACGGGAAAATCATTCAATCCAATCGTTACACGGGAGAGTGTCACAGTATTTTAGAAATGTACGGTTGCTTCGTTCACCGATCAAACTTAACTCGCGGATGTACCTCATTTCGCTCGGTGACGAGGGAGCTAGTTGCTGCTGATGACGATGTTGTAGCGATAAGGACCGTAGAAAAACTAGATACGACGTGCCTATGTGGTTGTTGTGTGCTTACAGGGGGAAATAATTTTGTGAGCTACTTACCTTACCTCTTCGTCCGCCATTGTGATAGTAGTTGAAAAGAGTCCTTTCCTACGGGCTAAAGACTTTCACTTTGGAATTGATCTGCAGAAAGACAGAAAAACCAGAAGGTCTGCTGATTTATTTTCCCATAAACACAATGAAATTCTGAAGGCGAGAAAATCTGGAGACGAATATTGGTCTCGTAATTCAAAAATGGAACTTGGCTGTACTTGAACAGAACTGACAACTACTTTTGAATTTGCAATTAATTTTAAAATTTTTAAGATAAGAAATTATTTTTGTGGCAAATTGCAGAAGGTATATAGATCAATTTTCGTTTTCGTTTAAAGAGCACAATTTTGTTGAACGGACACCAATGTTGGAACAATGTCACAAGAAACACTAAGAATCTTGAGATTTTTCTCTCTCGAGAACCAAGGTGGCTGATAGAAGCTTTTTTTTGTCAGATGTGAAATAAAATCATGCATGGAACATGGCTGCACGTACCTGCTTGCTTTTTGAATGATTTTCGGGAATGTGTAAAAAAATATGAGAAAAAACCAATAATCAGAATATTATTTTCTTCACTCAACAATTAAAATTAATTGATTGACTAATTGATAAAGGGTAGCATTCTAATAGTATTTTTACATGCTAATCTGTAGTCTATGAAAATAAAAGAATAATATTTGAACAGGAGATGTAAACCTACCGATACTCCGCAAGAGAAGGAACTGGAACGGAGTGGAGCTGGGACGGAAATGCCGAACAGGAGCAGAAATAGATTTGCTCAACAACCTTATAAGGTGACCGCACCATTTCTATTTTTACTCGCAGCAACAGCAAAGCAAAAGTAACATTAAGAAGAGCAGCATCATACTTATCCCGTCGCATCGTGAACATATTATAACGGTAGAGTATCGTCGTTCATCTTTTCTCTTCCTTGTGAGTAAATGCAAAGCGAGAGAGAGAGAGAGAGATGTAACCTCCAACAAGACCGATTCTCCTCATCACCACCGCCACCACCATCAACTACAAGCCAAACCGAGCAAACAAAGTGCAGCTTCCGAACACTGCACTACCACCGCTCCGTCACCGTCGACTCCGAGTTCAGGAAACAGACTACAAACAGGGAACTCGGCCTGTTACCAAAATATTCATGCTAAATAATGTTATGCGTTGAGCATTACTCTCATTTCACACGTAATAATCCTGCTGATGATGATCCATCGACGACATTCGTGTGTCCGGGATAAAACCCAGTAGTTTTGAAATTTCTACAACAAAAAATAAAAGCACAACAGGGCACACACAACGACGCGTGATTACGCTACCGTTGTTGCTGCCTGCTGCTGGTGGGGTGAAAAAAGTGAAATCACGTTTTAAAATGAGGACGTTCATTATGCAAACGAACGAGGGCGGATGATGTAATGAAGATTTGCTAGCTCGCTTTGTGTTGTGGCTTGTGGCTGTGATACTGAAGCAACAAAACTACATGATATGGCTTTTCAGTGAAGTATGTTCACGCGCAAAGATATCGTTGTGATAAAAGTGGATTAACGCTGGTCTTACGTCGTTGCTAAAAGGAATAAATCTTGGAGGAGTCGTCGTGGTATACACAAATAGTGGCATTTTTGCTAAAACAGCTAATTCAAAGCTCCTCCTGGTGTTTTGCTCATTGCCATTTAGGTAAATAAAAAGATCTTACGTGAAAAGAGAAAAGCGACAAAACTGAAGGGAGAATGCAGACATGGGAAATAAGCTGTGAAAGTGAGTACACGAATTTTAGACGACTGCATTGGAACGAAATGAACGTATTTTTATTAGGTTACTTTTATGCTTCACTGTGATTAAATACGCACACATGCGAAATGCGTGGAGATGACGTGAGTAACTGGAATGGGCTATATTCGTAGTTGATCGAGACATACCACTAAACATACATATGTCTATATACTACATATATTTGTATAACGTTGTAAATACACTGCTAAAAATACATAAATCAGCAAGCGAAATAACAACTTGCTTAAAACGTAACACAAACTGGAATGCTTAATGAATTTTAACCAATAGTAGTACAGATTCATCCTCAACTATTCCATTGTTCTCAATATCACACTAGACAAACAAGTAATACAAATACACGAAACTCGGCATATTTTTATACATTGAATCCACTAAAAATAGATGAGAAATAGGAGTTAAAATCCAGTCTCAAAAGAAACTGACCCAGATATTGACCACTTTGATGGTTAAGAGCCATGTTTTTGAGGAGGTTTAGTAGAAGGTCCATGTGGCGCCTGAAGTCCACCGAAAACTCCACGACTTCTTTGGAAATTCCCTCGTTGATGGGAAGATCCTTTGCTTCGCAAACCTGAATGTGGTTTGTAATAAACCTGGCATAATTGTAGCAAACCTTAAGTATTTCATCGAGAAAATGCCGAAGTTGTTTTGAGCTGCGGAATGATTGGGCTAATATATTGCTTTGGAAGTGAGCGTGGGCCAAAAGAATTTGGTCAAAATTTTCACTTTTGTCCACGGCGTTGGTCAGGATGACGTACTGATTTTCGAGGACATCCTCCTGGAGATAATGTTGTAAATGATCAATGAAGTAACTCATAACATTTCGGAGTTCAGCGGGGCCTTGAGGAACGGGAAATCTGAACACGTGTCTAGTGTCCAGCCATATTCTGTTCAATTCCATTTGTAACAGGCGAACTTGAAGGAGAAATCGAAAGAGTTCGTTGTATTTCACCAGGCATTCTTGACTGAACAGGATATGAAGGGGCCACTCATCCTCCATTTCTAGAGAGATACAGCCCATGACAAAATTCAAAGTGGGATTAGCAGGAACGTCAAATTTCACCAGGCATTCTTGACTGAACAGGATATGAAGGGGCCACTCATCCTCCATTTCTAGAGAGATACAGCCCATGACAAAATTCAAAGTAGGATTAGCAGGAACGTCATGAGAAAGTTGCACATGAATCCGTTGAAGAATGTCGTCCTGCAACTGAACTCGTGTTGCAGCCAGGGTAAATGCGCGTTTCACGTCGGACAATATTGTGCTTTTGGTCATGGCTGCAGATTTTAGGTTAAGGAGAAAATCGTGGAATAGTTCGCCTCTTCCTGTTAAGTAGAAGTCTTTGATGATGCCTAAGTGCTTAGGTAGATCTGTTTCGGCGACTACTAGGTGATGTAGGTCCTGAAAAAATATGTGGATAGAGATAAGTTATCGGTAATTAATTACAAAACGTTACAAGTACATTTTTAGGTGTAGAAAGGTTTATTTACCTTTCCAACCTCCGTGGCAATTTCTCCAAGAACTACCGATAGCTCTTCAATCCGGAATGTGTCGATTGGCAGCTTTTTAAGTTTATCGTAAAATTGTTGTTGCTTTAATAATATTGAAGTTCTTGTTTCTGAAATATTTTGAAGAAAAACGGAGTCAATCTATCTGTCAAAATGTGCACTGTAAATATTATTATAGTTATACTGCCACGTACTTTCCGAGTTACTCAAAATAACAATGGAACTCCCAATGTAAAGAATTTTGTCGGTTACTGATATAGGAAAATGGGATGGTACAACGGCATAATCCACATAATATTTTTCATGAATTCGGTCTTTGCCACGTCTCGAGCCGTACTTGGAAGCATAATTTGGCGATTTGCTGCCAACAGTGGTACTAGAGTCCAGTTTTGACACATTCATTGACGTGTTGGTACTGCTGCTACTCATTTTGGGTTGCTTTTGCTTAATGAAAAATTCTGCTTGGGGGTCATGTAAGTTGCCGAAAACAATCCAGTTGATAATTTGATTGTATAATATTTGATTTACCCAGGGTGTAATTCTGAAAAAAAATAACAAATCATTTTTAGATGATTTTAAGGGCGGTTATTTTCTAACGCTGTACAGTAAATATCAACATTAAAGCTCAACTAACTACCTCTTTAAGGTATTCTGAATGTGTACATTGAGATCATATTCTCTTTTGATAAACTCGACAATCAGCACCGAACTTTTAGATTGTGCCTGAATATTGATGATCATGGAATCCAAAACTTGGAATACAGCACGAAATGGTTCTGTTTTAGCTCGAACTTCGGTTACTGTCATGTACGGATTTTCCAGAAGATCCTGCTCCAGATCTGATATTTCCTTCTGATACTGCTCTACAATGTCACGAATTCCATTGCAAAAAGCGCTCACATACAATCCAACGAGATGATTATTTTTGTTCGTATCACTGACAGTTATGTCAGTGCAAGCTCCTTTGGTCTGGATCAATGAGTCGTCAATGTCTGATGAAAAACCACAGATATTTCCGCTTTTACCCATCGTCAACTTTAAGGATCAACGTTTTGTACAAAAAAGGAAATGATGGCATGAATTTACGTACCCAACTGAAATTGGCTATCAAGAAATGCCTCCAAACGCTTGTAGTAGGATGCCACTTCCAACACTTCATCAACAATGTAATGCTCCGAGGAATGGAATAGGGGGACCTGCAGATCCTTGGAAATCTTTACACAAAATAGAGAATCTTATTGATAAAGCGTTAATTCTTTTACCACATAAAATTAAAAGCATTATTAAATAGCACTTCATACCTTGATAAACCGACCGTCATATTGATAAACGTCACCGGTGTAACCCAAGAGGGCCATTAACAACTCGTGATGCATTTTTTTTCTAGGGCGCTAGAACTGTTTTAGCCATTTACGGTTGAAAAAGAAAATTTTCTAAGGCCAGTGACAGACACTACTAAAAAGATATCAAGCAGATTGACAAGACATGAAGACTGACAATAGACACGTTCCTTCATCAGTTTAGTGTCATCGCCAAAACGGCACAAACACATGAAAACAATAAATATTTTATCATGCAGGTAAACAAATTAGAAATAAGTATATAGCGGGTATGTTTTACAATGAGATTTGCCTTTTTTCAGTAGTGCTTAGTTCCCAGTAAACGATAAGGGCTAATCTATAACAGAAGTGAATTGAGTACAAGAGACCGCTGTACTGTTCTTTGTGTTTAGAGAATTAAGGGCATTGAGAGACACTCTATCACCTAAAACGACAACATGAACAAAGAGTTGACCCAGTTTCGAGTTATATTGTGTTTATGTTCCTTTCTACTCCAGCGTATGTATGTCCGTCACTGGGTCAATGGTCAACCGCGGACGGATATTTTCAGTAATCCGATCATTGGACGTACGTGGGCGACGAGTTGCATGCAGATTGCAGCCTGCAACTTGCAGGGTGGGTTCAATGTATGTTACGTTACACTAGACGAACATTGCAAAAATGTGCAGAATTTACATGGACAATGCAGAGCTAACATAATTTTACGAATAATATTGCTTTTCTTTTAAAGGATGATTTAGGATATAATTTGTTTCAAAACCAAAATATTAAATGTTCAGTCCAAACAAATGGTGCTAACACACAGCTTTAGTAGAATAATTAAATTAAGCTAAATGGAATGGAATAAATAGACTCAACTACTTCAATCGCCACAATTATATATTATGCTGGACCGCGATTGTACCAGGTTCATACACAGGTTCCGATAATATAACAATAGCACAATATTTACAATATTTATATGTAATGTTTAAGCTCTGTGCACACGCTCTTGTTTACCACGGTGGTTTTTGTATTTGGGGATATAAATTTTCATTAGATAATGAACAAGACATCCGGAGATAAATATTTACGAATATTGGGAATTATCTCAAAACAGTCTTCACATATGTGTCCATAAGGTATGTGGTAAACAAAATTCCCCCCCCCAACCCAAGCTGTTATTTATATAAGTAAACTTCTTCTGATATATAAATGAACATACATGCCTTATCAAATTAACGTCCAACCAAAACCAATTAAACTCGACCAATTGATTGTTTTCTCTAAGGAATCGAGTTATCACTGCGTACATACACCATTAGGACATTGTCACACTCCGCTGTAAAAATACAATTTGCCGCCACTTATAAACGCCATTTACAGTTTAAAATGGCCAATTGTCATTCGTTCCGGCCTGGTACATTTTAAATGATACAGATATAAACATAATTAAAAACCACATAGAAAACGACTAAACTAACGTCCTGCATTCATTCAATGCCATCTCATCTTCACGAACACTGACAAACGACAAACCTATGTCATATTGTCGGGACTCGTGTGCATATCTACACAGTCTTGCATATATATTTTCATAAACTTGTCGTTTTTAAATAAGCACGGAACCTCCTCAGCCGAATCTCATCGATGATATGCCAATTTATAAATTCTACAGCAGAAAATCAGCCACCATGTCATTATTTTCGTGAATCAATGAATGGGGACCTTTTTGGTAACTGCCATTTTCCGGAGGTCTAACGTATCGCCATTACTCATTATTTACATTCTGTCTGTGTGGCACTGCTATTCCAAAAAAAATCATGTCAACTCAATGTCAACCCGTCACTGCCATTTCATCATGCCGTCTTGTGTCCTGTCATCCTGTCCCAGTGTCACGTTTTTGTAATGTTCGGCAAGGGGGAAAGATGAATTTTAATTTGAGTTCAATTTTTGAAAAATGTAGAAGAGGACGTTAGTAGACAAATTCGACGTTCGTCCACTCGCGCCATCCTTCCTACTGTTGATATTTATGCTTGACCTTGTCCGTCAATATGGGCAAGTAAAAGCACGCGTTCAAAGAGCGCACTTTTTTCTTCATTGCCTCTACTTTGTGGAACTGGGGAACTGTATAGTAACAGCATTTGAAATACAAGTGGAAGTGGGAGTACTGTGTTGCCTGTTGTTCAGAAACACATGAGAGTATATACCACGTCACGATTGGAAACGAATACTATGGTTACTTTTTAAGAGAAGCTTGACACTGATTGCAACAGGAATAAGAGTTTTCTGGTTGAAAGTGTCGTTGAAAATAATTTCGATACTCACCGCAACGCGATCGCCGTTGATTGTCATTTTGAATTTGGGAGAGCCGAACCAGTTGTTGTTGCGGAGGACAAGTGATTTGAAATTGTAATTTGATTTTTGGACACGGATTTCATCTTTTCTGAAAGGATTGTACGTTGGAGTGGAGTACCCGGAAGTAGTGAACGATTAAGCAGAAAGGAAATTAAAGTTTAGTGAAAGGGCAGTTTTTTGGAGGTGTAAACATGTATCTCGTGGAGAATTTTCGGACTTTGATTCTGGTGGGGTTGGTCTGTGCGATGGGTGTGACTCCATCGCTGGGAGGTAAGTAGCGCAATCCTAAATTGTGTGTAATTTTCTTCGTAGTTATGTATATAATGTAGGACTAATCTTGTCATTAAAGCAAAACCAAACTACATAATTTGTGTGTTGTGACTTGATTGCAGCAATTTGCAAGAAAGAAGGAGGAGGGGACGAAACATGTGCCGCCGAGAAAACGTTGTGTGGAGTGGACATTAAGGACGGGAAAGCAGCAGGTTGTGTTGACGCAGCCGCATGTGCAGAAGCGAACACAGGAGAGCTTTCTTGTGTAGACGGGAAGCCGAATTGCTGTTGCACTGCTGGAGAAACTATTTGTAACGACCCTATGGCGTTTTGTAGTAGTGCTGCAGGGAAGGACAAGTATTTTTGTATGACTGCTGGTAAGTTACGTTAGCACAACGTTTATTATCTGTTTAGTATTATTTAATTTCTTGTGGATGCTAACGGACTTTCTTTTCTAGGAATGAAACCAACCATGAATGCTACGACGACTCCCGCATCATCTAACATGACAGACGGGGGTAACACTATTCCAGTTTCTGCCTTTTCATCGATTGGTGGATTAGTCGCTGTGGCCTCCATTGTAACATTTCTGCACCCTGGTTTAAGTAAAGCATAACCTTGACGTGGAGTCTACTATCGGTCCCTTCTATCTCGATTTTGGTGTCGGCACTCTCAACGGTCGGATCTCAACATTTGAAAAACAAGTTGTATGTATTCTTTAACAGCATTTCCCTCTAACTAAACCTGTTTGTAAACAGTTTATTTCAAGTCAACAACTGATGAAAATTCTAAATTCCGTTTGAAATAAAATAAAATTGTTTTATGCAGCAGTAATACTCTCTGTTAAATGTGTTGCTTATAATTTTTTAAATTAAGGATAATATTTAACTTTTAGCTTTATATATCTGTAACTTTCAAAATCCCAGGCCTACACGTATTACATCATTATATACTTTTAAATTTTACCAAACGTGTCACACAGTGCCATTTTGATATAGAACGGTTCATGTCCAGAAGGTTTTAAAGTAATCTATTTTGTATCTTACCATAAAAAATAGAGGCATCAAATCCTGATAAATCACACCGTAATGATTAATGACGCATACAATTGCTACATGCGCATGCACGCTTATAATGCTGGATAATAAAGTGCCAGGGTCCCAAGTCCCAACCTCAATTTCGTTTTGTATTTTAAAAAAGTGCTGGGGCTGGAATCAGAAGTGCATGTATGCAAGACTAAGTTATAAAATAAGATGGCATTTTCTTTTTCTTACTTAGACACAGTACTTCTACTAGAATGTTTACATCATATCATGCATTGTGATTGTCAGATCTTTTTGTTGATAACCTTGGTTGGCGTGGGTTGGTGGGTTGGATAGTATTCTTCAAAAACAACGAAACGCCATTCTTATTCCCTTGGTAGAGGGGCTTGAAATATCATGCGCTGGAAAATAGAAACTGTCGTGTATCGTAATGCGATCCCTACGTGCATCTTCAATGTGTCTACCTTACATGAACATTACAAGGGGACTACTAAACGAAACGATTTGGCAGCTGTGGACGATACGTCCACATAAATCAACATAGTAAAAAAATAGAATGCATAGAAGCAGGATATGTAACAAGGCGTCACAAAAATGTATTTGATAAGATTATTTCTGGGACAGTTTCCGGTCATTTGTTCATTGATTTGCTTCTTGGTAGCATTCCAACTATTAAGAAGTGGTGTACAAGCAAAATAAGGGCGAAGGGGAAATAATAAAAAGACATGCCATAGCCAAACACCATTGACGCGACAAATGAATGAAACGGAGAGATAAGTATTAAGTACGGCACTGAAAAAGTGCAGATAACAACAATGACGACTTTCGGTGATCTCATTCTATATTGAAGCTATAAACCTTTGTTAGCTCCCGTTTTTTAATGCTCAACTTCTTCAATTCACTTGAGTAGTGCACTGGAAACGGCAAATTGTCCTACATTTGCATGTAAATCATATATCGAGTTTTTCCCGTAAGTACATTTTCAGGGTGTTCTATGAATAAAGTTCATTGAATTTGACACAGTTTTTATTTGCCCTTCTTAATTTGGATTGGAACTACCAATTTTTTACACGAAAAGATCCAAGATTAGTCCGTCAAGAGGATGCCTAAGACAAGGGGGAAAATGAGTTTCATCCAAGTGGTCTCCGTTCTTGTGTTCCATAGTAGCGGCTGGTGGTTGTTACCCTTTCTCTCATTGTTGCTGCAGGAAGGTCAGGCCACCACCAGGGATACTTTACAAGCGCACTATTTATCGTCTTCGAAAAACCTCGACGCAGGGCCCTTTTCCTCTTTTGTCCTTTCCCCATTTTCCCAAAATTATTTACAAGGTGGTCCTGAGTCTTCCTTATCTTATGCGCCGGTGTCCAGCACCACAAATGGCAGTAGTAGACTAGACAGAGCACGTCTACTCATTAATGAAATTCCTAGGCTTCCTGTCTGGAATGGGGATGCCGCTAACAGTGACCAACGTCACATTGACCTCAGTCAGCTTTTTGAGCTAATGGGAGAACCCAGAGGGAGCCGGGGTAGAGAATTGAGCGAGTTAATTACCCGACCCAAACCAAAGTGTAACCGGAGGATCCGGATTTTAAATGGGGTCACGCGAATTCGAGAAAGGGGTAGTCTGGCAAGATTTCAATGCAGTCATGGTTTTACACTGATCGGACCAACAACCATCGTGTGTTTAAGGGACCAGTGGTCAGAATCGCCACCAATATGTGTCAGTTAGTGTGTATTTCTTTACTACTGCTCATTCACTATTAAGAAAATTCTTCATTCTTATTCAATATAGATTTTTTTATCTGACTTGATACATGTTGAACATTTCTTGTCGCGTATTTTTAAAAATAGAAAATGGATGCCGGCCAATTCGAAGACCACAAAATGCCGAGGTGAGGCAATCTATAGGCGGTGCCGTGGTGGCATTTTATTGCTTAGGAGAAACGAGACTTCAAGGGGATCCTATTCTATTTTGTGATGGCATTCGGTGGAATGGTACAGAACCCGCGTGCTACACTGAACCTACGATTACTCCCACACCAGAACCAGAATCGGATGAGTCATGGCCAGAGTCGGTGGATACTCCATCTCCCTTTAATTCTGCTGTGCAAAATACAGATACCCCAAGTTGGGATACTAATTTTCAATTCACGCCATCCTCCTTGGAAGCGACAACTGATCATCCAGAACTAACTAGTGAACCTCAATTTGGCTCTACCACAGAACTGGTAACTGGGTCCAGTATAGACGAAAGTACTGCAGCTTTTGAAAATCATGTTCCTGAAATAACCCCCTTACCTTCCCTTCGTCATTCTTCAATTGAACAGCGGGAGAACAACGAGCGTACCACTGAAAGTTCCAGCATTTACCCAATGGAAATTGCAACAGAGAAACGTCCGGACATACCGGCCCCCGTCACCACCGAACAGCCAATGATATTGACACCAGAAATGGGGCAAAATGTTACTACGTCAATAAACATCACTGCTCCCCCATCGATAGTGCCCACAGTTGTACCGCCATCAGTATCTGTATCAGTAGCCCCTAAATCGCCAGATCAACTAGAGATAACTACAATTGCATCACACATACACCCACAAACTCCTCCCTTTCACCCACCATCTACCCACATGTGGAATACCACTACCGAGCGAAATGTTTTTGGGCCAGTAATAAATGTTTTAAATATCACAACTACTAGCATTCCTACTACAACATCAACTCCAAAACAGACGACATCTCGACGCAGAATCAAAATTATTACCAAAAGACCTCGTCGACCAACAACTACAAAAAGACCGACGAGACGACTACGTAGAACTACGACAACAGCAAAACCGGTGAAAACAAAGATTCCAATTCCAACTTACCCAATTCTTCGTACTACGTTACCACCTCCACCCCCGTCACCAACACCAGCACAGTCTTTCCCTACAACTCCTTATGCAGAATTTGTACCAGATAACCAACATGTAGACAGTCCTCCAGCGCCTGTGGATTATCCAATTGCGATTGATAAGGAGTTTCTTCCCAGAGAACAAGTGGAGCCTATTCGACCAATTATATTCCCTGACATGCTTAATAATGACGCATTTCCGGGCGAACATGCATCGCGCGGAGGAGAGATCGGGCACGTGTCGATGATTATAGGGATTTTGCTCGTTGTTGTCGGTCTCACCACGTTTTCTGCTGGGGTTGTTCTATACTGCTGGAGAAAGAACAAGGGCATTGCAAGGGCACGGCCGTACGACATGGATGGTAGAACGTTATCAGCACATGATGCCAACGATGATTTCATGTGGGTGGATCAAAGAGACAGTGGATTGTAGCAGTGTACAAGTAAGACATGTAGGACAGTGGGACTAATGGGACTGCATCTTTATATTTCCAATACTATGTACGTATTTTTTCAGAAAATCTTAAATACAATTTTGTGGTAGCTTGTTTTAGTGTGATGATCTTCAAAATGTTTGTTTTGGACTCCTAATAAATAAAAATTGATTTCACTAAATTACACCGACCTTGTTATCACTTAAATATACTTGCCTCATCATGACACACACACACATGTGCTATTTGCATTACCATCACTAAATTTGTACCTAAAACTTATCGTTGATTTGACTTTTGACATTTACACATATTTTTGGAATGATGAATATAATATAGTGATACAAATACCAATTACAATTAGTTCTGTCCATTTGTAAACATGTGTGCAAATTGTGATATGAAGGTTAAAGATAAGGTAAATAGAAATCATTGCATAAAACAGAAGAGAAATCACTGAATTACACCGACCTTGTTATCACTTAAATATACTTGCCTCATCATGACACACATACATGTGCTATTTGCATTGCCATCACTAAATTTGTACCTAAAACTTATCGTTGATTTGACTTTTGACATTTACACATATTTTTGCAATGATGAATATAATATAGTGATACAAATATCAATTACAATTAGTTCTGTCAATTTGTAAACATGTGTGCAAATTGTGATATGAAGGTTAAAGATAAGGTAAATAGAAATCATTGCATAAAACAGAAGAGAAAGCATATACATAATACAACGCACGAATATCTGTGAAAAGATAAGAATCAAACATGCTAATAAAAGATATGTTGGCAAAAGGAACAGGTGTCAAAAACATTAATATCGTCATCAAATCAACATCGTCAACTTGCATCCACATTCTTTCCCTATTACTCGTCCATTTATTTACAAGGTGTACTTATACTTGTTCGCAGACCAATAATTTCAACTAGTGGACCTGTGGACGTTACCATTTCATGTAAATTGCTAATTATCGGGGGTTATTGTTACATGAAATAAATTCGACATTCAGGGTGAAAAATTTAAATTTTTTTCATAATAATAGCGTGAATCGAAATGTGTCTTGTTTTAATCTGCTCTATCTGCTGTCCATTTTGTCGGAAGAAAAAGGGGAAGATTTCTGATGGACCGAAGCTTAGCTTTTTGGCAGCATTCTCCACTTTTACGTTAGTTACATCACTGGCGATCTTACAAACGTGCAACCTACTACATTGCACTTCTTAAAATTAAACTGGATATAATGGTCTCGTATAATATTTAATTCTTTAACTTGAATTAATGTTTTAAAAATTATATCACGCGACAAAATTTAACACATTATTTGTATTAATTTTAGTTATAAAATTACTTTATTTTATTTCCAAATCGTCTATATAAAATTTGTTTTCATAAAATAACAAAATCATAACAATATTCAAATTGTCAATGAGTCAAACTCAGCAAACAATTATTAGATGCAATTTCTTTTCCAAATCGTCTATATAAAATTTGTTTTCATAAAATAACAAAATCATAACAATATTCAAATTGTCAATGAGTCAAACTCAGCAAACAATTATTAGATGCAGCAAATAACATTAATTTTGCTTATTATCCTAAAAATAAAACTAAAATAGTATATCGGCAGTACATTCTACATAATTTCAAACGTGAAGGTTAAAGTAAAACCTTTTTATCAATTATTTCTCTATTATATAATATAATCTAAAACAACTCATACATATAACGAATTCTTCATATATAAATTATTTATAGCTGGGATACTAGTTTATATATTTATAAACCCCACAAGGCAAAACACAAATTCCACGCACAACAATAATGTGTATTGGCATTTTAAACATAAAACAAACGTAAACATTAGGCATATTGAAAGTCGACATCACGTGTTGAGGAAATCCAAACTTTGTTTCATTTGGAATAAAGTACGCTGGTAAACCACAAGGGACTTATTTAAAAAGACGACAAATCCAGTCTCTTAATATCTTCGCCGTCTTTTACCGCCACGACCTCCGCCCCTTCCACCAAATCCGCCTTTCTTTTTATGTTTCATCGACTCCCGCTGACGTTTGATTTCCTCAATATATTTCAGCTCTTCCTCATCGCCAAAACCTTCCATTTCTGATGTAAGAGCCTCTTTACCGTCAGCTGCATCCTTCATTTTTAATTTCTTTTCTGGAATACTGTCTAGAGCTTCCTTGGCAGCTCCTTCTCTTTCCAAACGCAAAACGGCATTTTTGTCGCCCTTGTTGAAATCGATGAAGGCGATCTAAATGAAACGATTGCAACTGTTATGCTGAAACAATGTTATCTATAAAATTAATTTATTTAACTATACTCACTACTCACCAAAAACTTTTCCTTGTCCAAAACTCCGTACCACTGTTCCTTGATTATTTCCCGTGTGACACCCTCAGGTACGTTTTGAAGTTTGATTAGAGCACCTTTCGGCATTTCTTCCTTCTCGGCTTTGTCGTCTTCATTGGAATTCCCTTTACCTCCAGATTCTCCTTTTCTTTTTCGGCTAGCCATTTTTTCTTGATATTCTTTGGTCTTCATAGCTTTGTAATCTGCATGCCACATTTTTATTTGCTGCAAAAACAAAGAAAAGCTATTTCTAATCAAACAGTTGAGCATGTGGGTGGGGACATGTAGTTTAGTAGAGCGACAGTTGGTAAAGTTTTAAGGGTTCTCCCTTCAATTTCAATTTCCGCGAAAAAGAAGATTCCCCCTTACGTAAAATTGTAGCCCTAAAATACGTGCTAACATCCAACTTGACGGGAAAATTATTATTTTCATTATCTTAACTGACTTACAATAGTTACCCCATTGAATTCGATATTGGTATCATCCATAAGTTTTTTCGCCAGCTCGACAGTTTTGCATACAACAAGAATTGATCCCTTAAATTTCCTGACCCACACAAGCTGAGGTTCGTTCTTCGTCTCTGCTTTTTTGGCATCACTGCTTTCAGCTGCAGCACCGTTTTCACCCGAGATTCCTTGTTTTTCTTCTTGTTCCTTCTTAATCTCTGCGTCGGTCTTAATAGTTTTCTCTTTGTAATACCGCATAATGACTGATTCGACTCCTTCATATTTCTTAAAAAATTCTAGAAAGTACGTAAAGCAATGTTAGAAAATATTATAATAAAACATGGGCAATTAGATCAAATTAAAGTGGAAGGTCGCAGTTTCTTCGTGATAGTTTACCTAGTAAATCATCAAGTGTGGTTTCCGTTTTATGGAATCCCTTGAGATAAATGGTGCGTTCTTCCGAATCCTTCTCCGGAAGTGGACATTCCGGACTACGCCGAATTTTTTGAGTCTCGTCGCTGATATCGATAAGCTCTGACGGTTTTAGAGCTTCACATATTGCTTTTAAACGGTCATCATTTGGAATACTAAAATCCAACATACCATTACCAATTTATTTTAAATGTAACATTAACAATTCAATATACAACTTCAGTAATCCTGTATGTAAAGCTAAATACATAGGAAACAACAAAATCGAAATATTACAGCCAACTTACTTCTTCAGGAGATTGGCCACCCTATTGAACTTTAGCAATGTGAGGACAGGAAACCAACCATCGTTCTTTGAACATTCTTCCTTAATAAATTTGTCACGTGGTAGGTTGACATCTCCAAAATAGTACTGTGACATTAATTAAATCAATCGATCAAACTCATATAGTCACGTTAAATAAAGGTATAATACTACAAATAATTCATACGAGGTTCTCGATTGAACTCGGTTGCTTGAACTCTACAATCATGATATGACAGTACAACAATAGTCTCCCATGCAGTGAATAATTTAGCAAACAGAGAAAAGTATACCTCTATTTGGGACATCAATTTCTGATTCATAATGGACGTTTCATCGTCAGCAGCAGCTTTTTCCACTTCTTGCTTCACCTCAGCCGGCTTTTCCTCCGGTTGCGTCATTTTACAAGCGTCACGCAAATATTTTCGGAATTGTCAGTCAAATCACCCACTCCCAAGCTATAAAATACGTGTTTATTGATTGAAATTTAGTAGAACAATTGCTTGCTTTACATTCACCTCCCTCGGTAGTGGTGTGACAATAGTTTGTGTACAAGATGTCAATTTATAAACTTTTATGTGTATTGTAAGTGTAATAGTTCGTAATGATTTTCCAATTGCCCAGTTTCAAAATTACGGCAAGTGGGAACTGTACGACTACAACGACTCTTCAAAATTCTCAGAAAAAATGTTAATCTTAATCGCGTTTTGAAAAGATTTGTGCACAATAACTATTTGCAAATTTTAGGGGAAAACAAACGTGAATTGATTGTGTGGAGTGTAGATGTAAATGTGATTGTGAAGAACGTGAACAAGTGATACCGCAAAAGTAAAACAAACGCACACCACACGTCGTCGTTCTTCTAATGCAATATTTCCCCGCTGTTGCACCAGTGGTCGCCCTGTGGGGCACTGTGTTACTCAGAATTATCGTTTCTTTCTGTAGCTGTGGTGGGTGGGTGTACAACATAGCATCTACTTATGGGTTGCTTTTGCGCGAGTGTCACAACGTTTTTCTCTCTCATTGCCCCAGTGTTTCATTCAATTCTATCTGATGCGATGGTGAGTTGATTTGGCTGGTGTTTGGTGCTAGTAAATGACGAATGCTGATGATGATGGGGCATGCGACAATGGGAAATGGGATATTGATAGCAATCGTATACAAATGATGTATAAATGGGAATTTCAAAGATAGTTACATACTTTCAATGAAATGATGGAATGATGGGGCATGCGACAATGGGAAATGGGATATTGATAGCAATCGTATACAAATGATGTATAAATGGGAATTTCAAAGATAGTTACATACTTTCAATGATTGTTTTTAAGCAAAACATTTCTTTTACTCTTGTGACCAGACGCAGACACCACACAAGGCAGAAATTGCATGTGTCACTCACACTGAGTCATCGTAAAGAGCTGTGTTGTAAGGAGATGATAATAATGATGATGTACTTCATGCATGATGGTGATGGTAATGATTTGGAAAACAACGTTAGAAGATTTAGGCAGCAACTTTCTTTCTTTTCTCCGATTTTTTTGTTATTTGTCTAACAAGGCTGAATGCGGCATTGATTTTACCCAAGCTGTCTGTCCGTCTGTTCCTAGTGTTCGGTTCCTAAGATAATTCTTGAACGAAAAAAGAATTTTGAAATTCTTTTTAGGAATTGATACTGTCGATGACTGGTACTGATACCTACAAATGCAGTATTGCTCGGTCAAGTTGGGAGTTGGACCCCAAAGATCCTCACCCCCTTGGGGTTGAACTGCACTAGAGATCAACTAATATTTACAAACATAAGAATAGCGTAGCTAAAAACATTTATACCTAGAGATGCATCATATCATGCAACAGTAGCAGCTAAAGTCCACTACAGTTACACCTGGTGTAACTGTAGAATCACCTTCAGAGTGACACT
>JAHZNE010005484.1:0-20936 GCA_027744055.1 Callyntrura sp. NNG-2020
ATTGAATTCAGCGTACCAATATCTATTAGAAAACATATGCTTTGACTGAATCTGAGATAAGCCGTTCAGTAGCATTACTTGTGAGTAACTTTTAGTATTTAATTTACTACTATATAAATGCAAAATTCGCTTGAAAGGATTAAAGATGAGTTAAATCGATCATTAAAAACAGCTCGGCCATATTTGCTGCGAATCGGGAGTGAAGAAGTTAACCTTTAATCTTACAAGCAGCTTTTTGTCTGTAGAGAAATTCTAAAGACTGCTTATAATATCACATATATACATATCAATACTTTGCATTATGTTTTGTGCTGTAATTTGTACATGCTTTACCCCAATTACTACATTAGACAGATGCACCTTCGTAGTATGTCATTCCGGTAAATACAACTCGTTTCTTAAATCATCTCATGTGACAAGATGTTCCACGTCAGGTATGCTGCGTCGTAGTAAAGACCGAATATTCTAAACATTTCCCTCTCTATTCCTTTCCAAAATGGACAATACTCTACGAATAGGACTGCTTCTCTTTTGAGTCACATATGGAGAGGAAAATCATCTTCGTTGATGCATAATGTTTAGCCCCGGTGAATATTTTAACTGTGAAATCTGATTTGAGTCTTCGTGAACGAGCATCCTGGCTGATCATCCAGTTATCAACGGTGGTCGCATTTGTAATTAGGCTGGATGGATGTGTGACGCATCTAGAGTTGTGTCATCAAGCAGAAAGAAGCCGGAAGCCCTAAATGATAATAATTACATGGGTAGGTGGCTTATTTACCGTGTGTTCAACATTTGACAATAATTAATTTCATCCAGATATACCTATAGTCCCCTGAATTCATCCGTGTTGAACCGCAGCTTCAAATATAATATAGAAGTTAATGTGGTGTAAAATGCTTCCCCTTTATTGAGTGTGTGTGTGTGTGTGTATATGTGTGTACTGCGTACCCCCAGATATCCAGGACATTTCTCTATCTCTAAAAAGCCACCAACCGCGCACCACTTTTCGTTATGTTATGCCACTACCATCATCATCATTTTGTTCATCAAGATCAAGACCATATTACTTTCCTCCTGCTTCCTCCCGTGTTCCGCTTTTCCACTTACTAAATAGGCATTTTCTGGGTTAAGCATGCATGGTGAAAAGAATTACAAGGAAGAAAGCCCCGCTATATCATAACAGAACACTACAACCACCCTGAAATTTTGTGGGTCTGCTTAACTTTCCTTCTCTTTTCATGACAGTGAAAGCAACGGAGGTGCAGGCCAGGGCAACGCAACCATATAATTATCCTCATCATTATCATCGTCGTCTACACACACACTACAGTGTACCGCCGTCACAAATGCTGTGGGTAAGGCGAATACTACTGGTGTGTTTCCCTGGACCCATCCAAAAGTATTTATAACTACTCGACATCTTCCCTTTCTTGACTCCATGATGCTGTGAAGCTGAACGTGTTGTTGGGCTAATGAACCCATACAATTTTGGCAGGTTTTCCCTCCATTCCAGCGAAGTCTCCATCTCGTCTAGGTTATGTTCGTCATTGTAGTGGCTGCCGCCGCCATCACTACCAACTACCACTAATACCACAAGCTACAAGAAAGTCTCTAGGTGATGGCGGTTTACTTTTTATGGACAATAATCATCTAAACTTTTTCCCTCTCCCGTGCCTGCTTGTTTCTCGCTGGAAAAAGGCGAGATAAACATGTCAGAAATTACACGCATCTTAATGTGAGCCCAAGTTTCAGGCTCACCGATGCCCACATCAATGAAAATGAAGCATTTTATCACAACTAAACTTTTCTTTCGGGGAGAAGGTACTATAGGTAAATATTAAAGTGCACTACCGTTTATACTTGTTCATAATAGATTTCTACACGAATGTATCTATTCACACAAAGCGTCGTCGTCAGTGCCATACTGTTTCGCAGCTGGAATAAACCATGCATCTTATTTGTAGAGCGTACGTGTGTGCTCACGTCCTACACAATTTTGTACCATCATCGTCATCATCATCATCATCAACATGCATAAAAGCGTATCAGAAAAATTGAAATTTTCCCCTACGACGGGGTTTCACCGTATAAAAAACAAATCGACTGGCTGTTTGCGAATGTCAGCACTTTCTGTTTCACTTCCTGTTTCATTCCCCCCTTTTTTCTATTTGATAAGGTCACGTTACACGACGCTCTGGAAAGGGTAGGGAGAGGGCTTGTGTGTAGGCAACGGCTGATGAAATAAGGCTTGGAGGGAAAGAATAATAGAAGGATGCTTGATAGTTGACAGTAAAAAATAAGAAGCTGAAAAAAGGGGAGAGCGAAAGCACTCAAAAGTGATAACGCCTTTGACATTTTCACAGTCATCACGACCAGCATCATCGTCACAGTTTTCTTCAATAACCACTTACTCCGCCAAAAGCCCAACTTTATCGTTAGTCTGCTGGCATTTCTCACATTTTTTTACCCACAGGTGAAAGCCTTACACACGTGCGCCTACACAAGTTTTGACGTCGTCCTTCAAAAATCGCGTCGTTTGTTGCTGTCGCTTTGCTTTCCACTTTCTGGGAAACCAGCCGGAAGCTTATTTTTCCCAGGTACACAATCAATTTTCTTTGAAAAACGATATAGACACATACAACACACAGATGTAGGAGACACGTTGCCTACAGTTTAAAAAATGACATACATATCAAGTAGTCGGAGAAAAAAAAACATCCATTTTTACCGATAATGAGGTACCATTTTATTGCTTATTTCCGCTAGCCTACGTTCCTATTTTTCTTTGCCAGAGTAGTACTCCGCGTCCTGACAACTTATTAAATTATTTCGTTGAATGCAGTCATGCCATCTCCCATGTAGCAATGTGGCAGCTGACTGTGAATGGATACTTGTTTGCTCGGTTTTTTTTTGAAAAATCGGAAATTCCCTCCCCTTTTCAAAAAGTTTTATATTAAAGCTCAAATAAGTACATACATTTATATCAATTCTCCCCGTTTCGAAACAATTCGACACAGCCGTCGAAAAACTTGTTGTCGTATTTTCCCTCCTATAATTAATCTAACAAACTGGTATGAAATGCATATATGTATATGAATTCTTGAAATACCAGACGGGGAACTACGGGATTCCCTGGGATTCCATGGTGTAGGCATGTTATGAAAATCTGCTTGATAGATGAAACTCACATCTGTTGAAACATTTCACATGTAGGCCGACAAAAAAATTTATAAATATTTGCTAATCTATATGCGATATAGAGAAGCTCTCGCCCTACACCGGAGTAATGGTGATTCAAGTAGTTATAAGAATAAAAGCATCTATTCGTCAAAAAGTTTAAACGAGCGCCGTGTAACTTTAATCCTGTCCCAGTAGCGTACTTAACTAAACATAATGAGATGTGTGCGCATATGCGAAGGGGGATCTAATAATATGAGATTCCCGATATTATAGGGAATGAAACACAATGAAATAATATAGTACGGCGCTAAGGAAGCTCTCTATAACAAACTTGTCCTCTTCACAGTTGTTTCGTTCGCCAATTCGTCCTCAACGAAAAGTTTCAATCTGATTTTTATCCGTGTATCGTCAGGACGACGATAAAGTGTGAGCTAGCTTTGGAGGAGAAACGGGAATGTATTAATTTATCATTAAGACGGAGTTTCTATAAAACAAATGTTTGATTGGGAGGGAGTCACGCCAATCAAACATCTCCGCCTCTGGCTCCCCTCTAATCAAACAGGGACGATTTAAACTGATTGATACTCGTTGTTATTTGGAGGTCAACTTTGTAAACGCGCTCAAGGTTTCTTGACTCCCCTGTTGACTCTGTACTTTTAAAATATTATTTGGCATGTACAATAACGTGTTATGGTTCTTCTGTCGGATAAAAGAGTGACTTTATAGGTTTTTGTAAATTATAAATTATTTATTACATGCCATGTAGGAAAAGTCTCAACGTTACAAGAACATTGCCCGGGCTTGGGAAATGCCCACGACATGTTAAAGTTTATATATCCAGTTCAAATACAGCTTTTCGACAGCTTACAGTTAGTTTCGGTTTAGGGTGGGGAAATTTATCATTGGGGGTTTCTTTCTCTTTAATCCTGCTATCCTGCACAGTCTAACATATTACAACACAAAATATGATTCAAGGAAGAAAAGTTACAAAGAGACTAGTCTCACCAAGTCCTCAAAGATTAAATTAAAATTGCTGCTTTTATAAATTGCCTTTGAAAAAAGGAAGAGGGAACCCCTAGCGATACGTAGCGATGACATCGACATTCATCACGGCTCAATAGCAACAACTCAATGATAATAGCCTTGGATAGATATTCATCTCTATTTTTACAACCAGTGCAACTCGACATGTACTCCATTCAATGTTACTCCTTATCTTTGTATTCCACAGTGTTGTACCTAAACAAAGTCATGTTTTCTTCAAAGAGATTATAGAACACGACTTTTATCGGCGGATTAAGTGGAACGGAACGTAACATTTATAATTTAATATGGGACCTTCCGTGCAGACCGCACACACATTACCAGCGTCTAAAAATAATTTCGAATTTGCCGAGCTGCGGCAAATCCGCATTGACTCTAGTTTTACCTTAAGTTTTACATGTATATATAGTAGTTGTGTGTTGATAGCCGTAACAAGTACCATCATTCTCCAGTTAATGGACTGTTTGTAGCGGAGCAGAAATGCATGCCACCGTCGCTGTATAGTTCCTCTTTACGGGCTTCAGCTTTCTTTCTTGTCGGCACTCACTTAAAGTTTTTGCTTGATGTTTGTTGAGTGCAATAAATCTCGAAAGTAAATTACATCAATCAACAAGAACGGCAATCAATCAGACAATGCAACGTCTAATTAAAGTCGGAAATTCGAATGGGAGATGAGGATTGTAATGAAATGTGATTGCAAGGGGGTGATAAGTGATAACACCAAAACACCAATATTCGGCATTTTGTACTCGTTGCTACTACGTAAACTGTCTGTTCTGTTTCATTCATTAGCTACCAGCAGCACTTCTTTCACAGAGAGAGAGTAATCAAGAGAAATAGCTTAATTCCAAAATAAAAGTTTCCCTCTTGATTACAATGAAGTTGAAGCTTGTTACTTTGCTTGGCATGTTTTTGAATTCCATATTTGACTGTTTTCAAAGAACACCATTCCTACTTCTAACAGCCACATGTTATCTTGGGTTGGCATCGGAATCGGCAGAACTATATTATTTAGGACCAGTTAGCCGGGTACTAGATAGTTTTGTTGATTCATGTCCGGCCGTACCAGAACTACCGCTTTAAGGAAAGGCATGTTCGCAAAAATCCTAGAAAATTAAAAAAGTTTGATCTGATAGAAACTTAAAAAGCTTACATGCACAGGGTTCCCAATTATGCACAATATCAAATTTATGTAGGTTTATAGCATGCGCAAGACATACTGTTGTTACGTGACTGTTCTTGATACAATTATAAATGCGCGTTAAAGAAGAAAAAAAAACAACATCTTCCATCGTGAAATAGTCTGAATTGAACAATCGATAATCTAATAATTGCTTGATTTAGACGCTGTGTGGGAAAACAAGAAATAATGTAGTTCAGTTTACCGAAAATAAAAATGCGTCTAGAATTAGCACAGTAGCTGGCTGGTCCCACTTTACAATTTACAAAAGTTTTTATTATGATATTTCCTTTACGTTTACGTTTCCTGCGTACACAATCGTTCCCCTATCAGAAAAAAAGAGTAAAAACACAGAGAGCAGGTCCTCCAACTTGCACAGAGATCTACCGACATATAGGTACGTAGGTATATTTGCGAAAACTGACTTCTTTTGTATTCTGATTTCCGTCGCTCTTGCTCTTTCCACTTCTTGCTGCACACAGGAAAGCAAACAGTAAAACTCTTCTTTGATCTTCATCGTCTTCTTTCATCATAGAAGTAGTGTTCTCATTGCTGATCTAGACGGTTGTTAAGAGCTGCATTCTTGTAGTAACTTACTTCCGCTCTTTTCCTCTCTACTATTCAAAACCTCTCCATTACCCCTGCCTGATCACACGAACATATATCAACCCAAAAAATCAAAATACAAAAAGTAATCCTACTACTACTACGCATGTGTGTTTTTATGTACCATTCTACAGATTGCAGTGAGTGATGATGATGGCAGCTTAAAAAAGTATATCGTCGTCGTGATAGATCAAACACACAATTATTATTACTTGGAGTGGTGTTCGTTCCCGAGTCCCAATATATTTCTGTTTGATTTCCATGAAAATATAGCCTCTTTTGCATTTTAAGTTTTCTCGCACGCATACACACACACAAGCTCCTTGTATTTGGTTTGTGTGTGATTTTTGAGACTTCAACAAACTCCCATTTGGCAAAGAGCAAAACTGCTTCTGACTGACACAACGCTGCCCGTTGTTCCAATGTACAACCGTTGCTGCTTTTCCACTATGAGTGGAGTTTGGAGTAGGCACTCTCTCTCTCTCCGTAACATTTTTGAGTCGGGTGTTTTTCAGCATAAAGTGCATAATATGTAGTTGCTACAAGCACGTTATTTGACACAAATTATTTCTGCTTGGCTAGGCAGAAATGCCGCTAGCGAAGTTGCGTTGCGGTATGTACCGTTTTCTACATGTACTACATGTTTTTGAAACCTTGCCTGAGAAAAAGAGAAGACGGGGAGAGAGCGATACGTAATGGAAGTGCCCATTTCATTCAAGAGCCTAATTATATAGGTAGAAAAGCAGAAGTAATAACGATAATAATTTGATATGTAAAACTTGTCATTGTATAACACACATCCGCAATTTATAACGACTTCGAGCAATCGAACACTTGCTTCATCTCATCAGTTTAGTACATACACTGCAGAACGGATCGAGGCCAATTCTCGAATTTTCCCTTTACCCTGTCCTCTAACACTACAAGGATAGAAAATCCTAATCTATTGCCTGATTCGATTTCCCCATCTCTGTCCCCTGTTCCGTGTAGTCCATGATTTAGCGCAAAACAGATAAAAAAAAGTTGTCACTGGGATGTCGCTGTTCTGATGAACGGAGGAATGTGTCAAAGAAAAGAGCAGCTCCACCGCCACAGGTTATGTAATGTACACTTTTGACGGTGGTGTTACTTGTCTTGCTGTTCGGCGTTTTGGTGTGTCGTTCCCACCACCTCTGCTATATTTTTCACTTGTGTGCACAACTCGCAAAAAAAGTGAAAAAAAGCATGGCTTTTACGAAAAATGTATTTGAGAAATATGTCATGTGGCTAGAAATTCTGAAATAGAAAATCCACTCTGTTACACCCCTGCCCATGTGTTATCGCATCAACGCATCATGAATCATAAAGTAGGAAATTATCCATTTAAATGTTTTTTTCCTTCGTTTCATACATCTTTGTGTTTACTTTAGAAACACGCGCACGCTCGTCTCATGTTGCGACTGTGTTTCTGCTGATCCTATCAGTTGGTAAACAAAACGTTTTGTGTGTTTTCTCCATAAGCCTGTTGATGCACTAACAATAATAATAATAATAAAGAGGACAAAACCTGCATGAACGTCAAAAGGTATGTTTCTTTCGTTCATAACAAGTCGTGTTATTCTCCCTTGTTTTGCTGCTGGCTTAGCACGAGATGCATATACACACGTAACTCACGAAACTTTCACTTCATGACAAAACTTACACGTAGTTTAATAGATTTTTTTTATATGGGCGCACAAAATAGAATTTATGGAAATTAACAGTAATGCTCTGTTTAATCTGATTCCATTGTTTGCGACACAATATTTAAATAACGACCAATGCCCAACAAAATTGAGAAAGTTTTTTTCTTCTTTTCTCTTTCTCCCTCTTGGTAACAAACATACAAACATCGTACAATCCCTGGACTTTCTTTACCTGGATTTGTACAATCGCTCTGCCATTATCATCGGCGTTGTCGCTATCATCAATGAATAATTTATCATGCTATTATTATACTACCAGTGTCCCAACTACAAGAAAAGCCGCTTTTATAGTATGGCACCGTCATTACATTACTGTCACAAAAGCAATGGGACCGATTGATCAAGGTCGGCAAAAACCAGAAAACGACGGAATACACGTAGGTATATACGTGCCCACTCTCAAGCACACTAACAGAGACCAGAAAAATGGATTTTAAAATAAAGTTACACCCACTGGAGTGAACAAATTTAACAGTCAGTCCTGAACATGGCTTGCCAACAAAAAAAACGCGATGCCCGGACTGGGTTTTGTTGTGCTCCTACAAGGTGGACATTTATTCTACTCTGATTATTATTATTACCGTTATTTTATTACAACTGTTGTGCTTTACCAGGGAGACCCAGATTTTCTTGCAGTATTTTCCAGTCTCCCAGTGCTTGACTTGTAGTGAGGAGACCCCTATCATCATCATCATCATCATCACCACCGTCGTTGTCGTCGTCGTCATCGTTGCCAGTGCAAACATGTGTCTTTCTGCTTTCTTAACAACGATATCGGGGTTTGTCGAAAGAAAGTTGGATTGTCAGTATCACGGCTGGTGGCATGATATTATTATTTGGTTGTTTACTAGCCATGTGCACATTGTGGCTGTTTTATTATACGGAGGAACATATGAATTGCTGTGGCCGTCACTCTCTTTTTCTCAATTCCTGTAGTCCGCGTTGCCATCCATATAGCAGCAGCAGCAGCCAGTCCGTAATACCATTTGAATTTCCAAGCCTATTCAATCGACCTAGTACCGACAGACAAAGACAACTATAAAAACAGTGTACACACGGCGTGAGTAATATACTGCACGCTTACCAATTCCCGGTTTTCTCCTTGTGTGTGTGGATCTTACATTAAGGGGAGGAGTTGCAGTACCCTGTGTTGTAGATACATTATTCTAATGCATTATTTTTATACCTATAACTGCTCGACTTTTTTGAGGCAAGTTCACCCGTAAAATTTGCAAGAAGCACTTTTAACTTGCCTATGCACAAACACAACAGCTATTACTGATATTATACTTCTGTGTAAAAAAAAATAGAATCCACTTGAAGGAGAGAGGAAGAGAATCAGAAGAGCTCTCTTCTCAGCTTGTAGAAAAAATATACAATATATCCTAATGAAAAATGTCGTCATCATCATCGTCGTCATTACCATCATATTCTAATGTTGTATCTTTCTGGTGTGTGTGTGTGTGATAGTAAAATGAATAGGAGCTGGGACGATACACACCAGTAGTTAAAAGTATCTGCTGTTGCCAATCCAGTTCAATGATGGGGATGATGATGCTTGTTGTTTCGTTGCATCGCGTCTCTTTTTTCTCTATCATTGCTTCCTTCCTTCCTGAATAAAGTGCAAGAAAGAAACGTGCTGAATGTGTGTTATTGTTCATCATTGTCGTTGGGAATACCATAACGTCTGCACCACGCCACCATATACCACCTCCACGGCCATATACACTTACACACGCCAAACGGCTCACAAAACAGATAGGTACACCAAAACGGAAGAAAACGTGGCAGGACGACAAGACAGACACGCTGTTTGTGTGTTTTTCTTTTCAATGTATTTTTTATCTCTACAGAGGCAACACACTACTTCTTTCTTATTATCGTGCGAAGAGGAGAGAAAAAAGACTTGACTACTTAAACGTTAAATAGAGATTTTGGAGACGCTCTCTTCCTCATCTCTCTCTCTCTCTCTCTCTTGCGTTCTGTCTTTTTGTATTGTTCTGCCTCGTCGTGTCGGTTTGTACTACTTCTGTTCGAAACCGTTTTATCATTATTTTTCTTTTTGTACTCAAGGCTGTAAGTAAACAGACTTTGTCTAGTCAAGTTGCATCATCATTCCTCATTCTCCGCGTCATCATCATAATCATCGGCATTATCGTCCTTTTCTGTGTGCGATGGTACATAAAATAATTTTTACGAGATATATTGCATTGGCACACAGGCACTGGCAGAGAATCTGTGGGAAGGAGTATATATGTAACTGAGAGCGGAACTGTGCAGGAGGGCTGCGTGTTTCGAAATGTGGTGTGCCTTGTCGATAAGTATTATAATTATATCGGAAATAGCCGCAGATACAGCATCATAGATACCTTGCACCAGCCTGCATCATTACGAAGCCACACTTACACTAATTGCAACTAATTATCAGAGAGCTTAGAATGGGAGAGGACAGGAGGAGATAGATCTAGGCTGTGCTGTACGAGAAATATATAGCGGCAGTTGAAGACGAGGGGAAAAATCACATTACAGCCTTCATTTATTTCATTTTTGCAACATTCCTCTTCAGTTGGCGTTTCACTCTGAACGACAACGCAACAGAAAGGCAGAGGGAGAGAAAGAGAGAAGAGGTAACGGACGCGGGAGGTAAATAGACGCGGAGAGGGAAAAAAGCGATCGTTGTAATAAATAATAATGAGAGAGAGATAGAGAAGAGAGAGATGGGAAGTTTATTTTAAAATTCCATTTTATCATCTCTTACCATCATAATTGTCATCTCCATTATCATTACATTTGCTCCACTATCAACATCAGCAGCATCATCAAAAACGTATTTTGTTTGTGCTAAATGTGCCTCGAGTCGAATCTCGTGTGTCGGTGTTGTTACCTTGTCAAATAGACGGAATTCCTCGTGCTGCTCATCATAAACTCGTCATCATGTTTCCTAACAAGAATGTACACATACGCATATTTATATTTGCAATTTGTGAAGAGAAAAAAAGTATGTAAATGAGACGTGGTGTCAGTGTTGATTTACCAGAATGATGAGAAAGTGACCTTCTAGCAGTTTCAGACTTTGTCGCTTCTTCTTCTTCCTCTATCATTTCTCTCCCTTTCGCGCCAACAAGAAAAAATCCGCACATACTGTCATAATTAGTATGACAGTGACAAAATGTTGTAAATTTTCAAATAAACTGTAACACTATTAAGAACACTAAAAATTCGTGGCAAAACAGTTTCTCTCATGAAATAACGAACATACTTTTTTAGCCCTGTGTTTCGTGATTCTCTGGTCGTGACTGGTGACACATGTGGCCCGCCTCACAGAAAAGAAACTTCACTTGGTTGTTGCACGTGTGTTTGTACTCTTTTTACTCTTTTGAGCACTCTCCACGAACTTCCTATCCGGGATACGTGGTAGTACGCAGTGAAGAAGCCTTTTAATTTTCGGGAGGACATCAACAGATGTGAATTAAAATTAAGCAATTTATTTTCCTTTCTTCATTTTCGAAGAATTCATCAATTGTGTCCTACTTACATACCTCCATCTATTTTTACTCGTCCAATTCGTCGTGCTTTTTGTTATTACGAGATTGCAGTGATGAACTCGACAGTAATTGTTTTAATGGTTCCCCTTATTATTATCCATAGGCAGTTTACTAAGATTTCCTCTAAATAATGCTTTAGGCACGGAAATTCATTAGAGAAAGAGAGGGTGAGTAGTAGTAAGAGATCAGAGAAGAGAGCAAAGGAAAAGTAAAGTACAGAGAGGGTTGATGTATTACCGGAACTAGTTGGAGAAAAAACTCTTACCATCTTCTTGAAACACTCTTTTTTTTATAATTCCACTTTCATTATTCTTTTATTTTTCCACTTTCCCCGCTTCTTATTTCTTGGCTTCCTATTACTACATACATAAGCATATACCTACTTTAGCGCTCTCTCTACCTTTCTCATTTCTACCCAGACTATTAACAGCCAGCAAAGGGATTTTTTTAGAACAATTGTAGACAACTTTTTATCAAATGAATAAGCAAAATATGATGAAAAGATAGGGAAAATATTACCTCCGGCGTGCCATCCTTTCCTTCCTTATTTTATTTTTTTCCTTTTAATTTATACCAATCTCACCCCAGTAGTAGCAGTAGTAGTGGTGGTCTGGTGGTGGTGGTGGTGAAGTTGTTTTAATACTCTAATGGTGGTGCCTTGTTGGAATATAACAATAGGGTTCAATGTATAAAAGCAACGCTTACGTAGTAGTAGGACTGAAGAGACAAAGATCATATCTAAATATAAATAAAGCAATTTGTCCTACAATTTTTATGGCGTTTTCCGCTTTGTGACGAGGAATAATAATAAAAAGTTGTAAATCCTCGAGGGGAAAACTGTAATAGCATGGCCAGAGTTGCAAAGTTTACTTGGTTTGTTTGTATATAGTTAGTAGTCATTCTCCCACTTTTTTCTCCCTCTCTCTCTCCCGCTCTCAATAGACTATACAACTAGCCAGGCTGCTGGTGTTGTTATATTTTTCTCTCTCGCACTTACTCTCTCTCTCTCTCACACTCTCACTGTTTGATTCATTTTGGCCGTCATAGACTTCTTCGTCTCTGTCTCTTTTTGTCACCAAGCAGGAGCAGCACCGTGTTTGCCCGTTCCTTTGTTTGTTCATTGTGGTACAGTGATTTAAAATGCTCATGCAAAATTTTCTGTAGACAGAAATGCGTGTGCATAATAATATGTCTGCTTACTATGTGTCGTACGAACTGGGAGGAATTATTGCTGATGAGATGACGACGGAAATGATGACATGAATGTTGTGAACTGCTGCTGTTGCAAAGAACCAAGAAATGGCACAAAAATCAAAATAAGAATGTGATACCATTTCCTATCCTGCAGATACACTCCAAATTTCATAATATTATTATGTTTGGCGTGCGTACTTTAAAAGTTTGACTTTTTTCCTCTACCAAATTGCTTGACTTTTTCCACATTGACGTCATTCGATTTATAGTTGACGACAAAAGTCAAAACGATAACGGGTCGGCAAACCAGTTTAATGTCGTTCTCTGAAAATTAAACACGCGCGTTTTTATTTTCGAAGCTATAAAATCTTTTTTTCAGAGAAACAACCAGTGATCTTACCCAGTTTAATCATTGTGCTTAATCTAATGATGTTATACGACGTCTTGGTTGTCATCCTCGTGTCGTGAAGGAAACTATGTCTTGTTTTTTGTCATCATCAATACCAGTCGCCATTGTCGGTACATACGTGTCGCCTTCCATTTAGTTTTCATGGTGAAATCCCAGAATACTTCTAGAGTGGAAGTCGTAGGGGCACCATCTAAATGAGCCATAAAGCTATGCTGGGACGACGATATGATTAGTCAACTCTGAAAATGAAAACAATATAAAAAGTGGTGATTGCAGTGTTCTGCTGACACAGAAATGGGGCATTTAATTTCCCGTCGTCGCTTAGGCTGAAACCAACTTTGTTGTTGTTTAATTGTGAGTTCAAAATAACATAGAAATCGACAGGTGCTGGAAATGACACTGTTTCGTCGTGCTGTGATTAAAAAAATGAACGGATATAGTACATGAATGAAGATGCAGCAAGGACTATTTTTAGAGACAACTTAACCATAACGTGTACCTTAAGTAGAGCGAGGTGTTACAAAGGATTATTCATAGATTTTACGCCTGTTGCTAGCGACTCGGTTGCCGTTGCCATAAGTGCGTTTGGAAACGCCGACGTGTAATACGTACAATACGTACACTTCATTTAGAAAAAAAGGCCTCACGCACTTGTGCGTCTACTTGTTGCCAAGATGGCGATGATGTTTAAAAAGTTTGGTAATAAAGAAAATGCTCCCACTACCACTGCAGATAAAGATGGCGACGGTGACCACCGGGGTGGCTACAGGACACACTTGATTTTTGCTGGAAAACGAGATCCGGAAGGAGGTGGAGGTCACTCAAGTGTCAGCCAGAGTGGATCCCATTACTATTTGGGAGGTCAAAGTACCACGTCCTTTTCATCACATTCCACTCATCCCTTTGGTCAAGCCCAGCAGTTGCCCATTCGACCAAGTAGCCAGGATAGAAGAAAAGGAAGTGGGAGACCACCAGGCTTGCCGCCCGATGAAGATTTTTACAGGCAACCGAATAAACAGGTTAGTCACTCTTAGGCACTACAGTCAATTTTCTAATAGCTTGCTCATTTTTTTAAAACTCGGTCGCTGATAAATTGTATGATAAAAATATGAGGGAAAAGAACGCCCTTTGCCAAGAGGAAATAACAGATATGTATTACACGTATTCTAGTTAAATCTATCTTTTTTTTGTTGGAGCCTTGCCCAAGTTTTCTGCTCGTGTATACGGTGCATGGGGAAATTAGCGAGTTTATCCTATTTGGCTCATACGATATTCATGAGCATATCAGGTTATCAAAGTGGAAAAGGAAACAAACCTTAGCATTTAATAATGTGGCTGTAGTAGCAGTAGTAAGAAAAATTATAAGAGCAATTCTAATAATCTATTTTATTTAACAAGACATTTGGAAAAATATAAACCGAATTTGACAGGAACAAGTGCTTGTCTTGCTGCAACCACATGAAACCGTAGGGGTATCTAAAAGCGATTTGTTTAAACCTCGACAACTTTTTCTAAATCGCCTCAAGTAATAAGAGTTGGTCGAATTAGTGAGAGATAAGAAATTTCACTCGTGACTTAAATTATACCTAACACTGATAGCATCCTTTACGACACAACAAAGTATTGTAAACTTGAATAGTGTTAAACACATGTCGTAAAATTCCGATTTACCTCGTGCCTCAAATTTGGGACGACTCCATTTTATTTCCGGGGTAATGAGGAACGTTTGTAGCTCTGCTCTTGCAATAAACAGAAGTTTTGCTACTCGAATTATGGTCGGGGTGGGGGCAAAAAGGAATTTAAAATTATAGCCCGGGAGATAATTTGAAAATTTACAGTAGGACAATCATACCTTATTATGCAGCCCTATTATCAGAGGGGCACACAGAGATTTTCCGTGGATACAATTATAAAATGCGCGCGTATTAGCACTCGTCAGTATTTTCAGTGCTTTCTCTGTTTCGCATCGCGCTGCCAGTGTTTGATGTAGACGACTTTTCTCTGAAATCGGAATGTTTCTTTATCTTTTAAAACAAAGTTTCCGAGGTTTGAATATGGTCGAGCTTGTATACACCGCCGCCTTTAAAGCATTTAGGCATCCCATTTTGCACAGCTAATGAAGCTTCCCTGGTCGTGTTGTGCAAGCAATGATAGTTCCGACAGCGCTCTCAACCCTGTCTATATAAGATGCTAGCTAGAGCAGAACGTGAAGCAGTAGTATCTCTCCACTTACATTTCCGCTCTTTATGCTTCATTTGCTTGCATGGCACATTTCCTTTTCATGTTCTCTTAGTAGATCATGTCCTGCCTGGCTTAGATTGTATCTTTGTATAAATTAAGTCCAACCAGAGTGGGCTACATTATGCAATCTTTCTGCCGTCCTGCTAGTAGCATTTCGTTTTTAAAAAACCCCCAACCAATGGCCGGTACTATGGCCCACGGTTTATAAGTAGGTTATGGTTAAAGTTTGTTTCCCATTGATTGCGTCAAGCGCGACCAACAATTGTCCCGATAAAATATATAGCTCGGGCGTACAAACCGCCAAATTTTCCCAACCTGTGGTTAAATTACGAAACGGTTGAAGATAAGCAAGCATTTAAAAGATGATTTGAAATAAAAAAAAATACTCAAATTTCTCTCAAGATCTTCATCAAACCCTAGTTTGTGCTTACGCTACTTTTCCCAATTCCGAATAAATAGCGCATATGTATTCTCCTCGGCCTCTATTCTCCTTTATTTTAGGCGAAGAGCCACTAAACGTATTATTGGTATGTATCACTGTCAAAAAGAAATGCTAAATATCGTACGGACGTACATACTTTGTTCGGGTTTATCGCATGCCTGAAGGCGGAAGCAAGTCAAATGCAAATGCTAGTGTCAGTCATTCAAATTTGTTCATTTTATTTATCTTTGAAAAACACTGATTAGCACAAGCACTGCTTTCCTTTTATAAATTAACGTTTACTTTAGAGTGTTACATGCTATATATTCCTCTCCAATTTCTCTACTGCCTCCTCCCTGCCTTGCCTAACCGACTCGCTTGTGATGTTCGTTAGTTCGTCCGGGTGTGTGTGTGTGTGTCTGCAGTAAAATGTGTTTGCACACAGAAACTGAACAACGGGATAAAGCCTCAGTGCGGGATGCAAATGCAAAGTTCCTAAACGAAAACTTTGCTTGTGGCTGTTTTGAATGAAAAATCAAATAAATTATTGTACAAGCAACCCCTTTTCCCTAACTCCTTGTTACATAATAGCCCCATATTCCTCTTCCTTTTTATGTAGGAACTCCTTTCTATTCATCATCACTAGTATATCACACAAGGCTAGTCAGGTCCAGCAAACCACACGAATTTAACACAAAGCACATCATGAAATGCTCAATGATAAAAAAATAATATTAGCGTTGGGCTTGTCACGTTGTCATATTTAAATTTGATTTTGCAACAACCTGAACTTTTTCCCGTGGATTTATTGCATCATCATAAACGCATTTCAAAGCGTAAGCAGACATATCCACTACATTGCTTTCTCTCTCTCTACCTTTTCCCGGCCACATTGGCGGAAAAGCGCATTTGGTGAATTTTACAAATGTCGAGATGAGTGAATGGAGGCTACCTATATTATCCGTAATGGATGAAGATCGAACGGGAAAGGAGATCTTATTATATTTCACTTTTTGAATCGCCTCGGTATTATTATATTACCCCCATCATCAGCATCCTCCTAGTCATCATCGTCATCATCATCATCATCTATCCATTCATCCATACAGCAACCAGCAGCTCTTTTATTCCAGACATCTTTCGATTCACCCACCACACCACCATTATCATTCCATGTACAAGCCAGTCTGATTCCTGTCCTGTTCCCATTTTATCATCAACAGCTATTGAATAATGATGCTGTGTAGTAGAGAATCTGGTGGAGACCTATGCGTATACAGAGAGAAAGCGATTCACAAGAGGATTAACAAATATTGAGGAAAGAATTGAATTGATGCTGTTATTCTTCAATTGAAATTGAGCAGACTAAGAATCCGTTGGAATTTTCACTGAGTTTTCGTTTCCCCCTAGTCTGCGCTCAGTTCGCCGTAGTTCGCATTGTTTACAGTAACGGCATGCCTGGCGTTGTTATTCATGTTTATTTTTTGCCGTTACTAGCATTTTCTCTGGGAAAATTGAAATGCCAAACAATTTTATGTATCACTTACCATTACCGTCAACCGTCATCATTGGAAACATCGTACGGCGATGATGATATGAACCTTTGCATGTCTAGCGAACAGATGTACCAATCTCCCGTTGCATGGAGTAGATCAAGTTAATGGGTAGCTCTACGAAACCTGACACAATTTATGGGTTACGGCCCAAAGCCATCGGGGCAAAAGTCACCAAGGACATCAACCACCTGGTCTAAATACTAGGTCACCGAAAACAGATATGAATAGGGTTCGTTAGTGTATACCATAAATTGGATTTCCACTTAATTAAAAATTTAAAAAGCCTCGTTGTAAAATTTTGGCACATCTTTTCTTACTGTGCTTTAAAATATCACGTGTGGTTTATTTATAGCTTGTTACAAGCTATACGTTACATCGCGATACAAGTTATATTAGTTGATATTTAATTATAAGGACTAAATTTCTCAATTTTATTTTAATAAAAATCATAGCTAGATAACATTTTTTGTCGATGACATTTGAACTTCAGTGATTTCAGAATGGATACGTTAGGGCTAAAAGGTTCTGAAACTGGTGGTTGGATCTGTGTGATTTGTGACCCAGGTAGCTTATGAAATTGGGGCATTTTGTGGCATCGGGCCGATAACGCAATTTATCCTGGATACACAGACACGAAGATAAAACCATTTTTCAATGTAAAATTTTATACCTTCAAAGTTCAGTTAAAACAGGATATCTAAATGAACGGAGAAATCTCTGTGTTACAAAAGTAAGTTTCAGGTAGAGCTTGGTTAGCTCAGACCTAGCTAGATACACGCAACCCCCCTTATTTGTGCTCTATTTCAAAATGCAGATTAAATAGGCGCTACTACTGCTACAGGGAAATCCGCTTCATAGAGAAAGCGGGGAAGAGGTCTCATAAAATTACACTACATTCTTCCAAATTACATGATTTTTATAGATAGCCTTCACGAACGAGGATTCCTATCGGGAGTTGAGTTCTTTTTTTATTACAAATTGGGAAAAGCCGTGTTCTCAAAGAAGTTTTGTTGACGTGTAGCAATATAAAGGAACCAAAGAATTTGGGAATGCGCGATTGATGATAACTTCAATCGCGGCAATAAATACGTGCTGTTCACTTCTACACAGCTTTTTCCAACCTTTACAATTGACAATCATAAAAATATTATTAATACCAAGGGAGTACAGGGATCTGTAACAGCAGGTGACTGTCTATATGAGAATGGGAAAGCACAAAAGTACGCGAGTTAATTAAACGACAGTAGAACGTCGTTAATGTAGCACCAGATATGAAATGAACCGTATGAAATGGTCATTTAAACCTTTCATTCCGTATCTAAGATTTGTGGAGGGGATGCCGCAAACCATATGTTCCTCTACTAAATTCGTAACGGTCAATAACTATAGAAAGTAGAAACTGGGGGAATCATGGAGATACTAGAAATTTTATTACGTGAAGGAAATTACATCACCCTACAAATTGGGTTGACTGTTGTTGAAAATCATCCTGAAAACGAAATTGCGGCAGAAAACGCATAAATATATTTTATATTTGAGATTTGAGCGAGTAGAATGAGTTATATGGCCCAGGGGTTATTACAGCGTACCTGAAAATCAAATTGTAAAGTGGGTGGGTACCTTTCGGTCGGACAGCTTATCAGACGTGTTTTCACCGCGAGTCGTAATTAAAGTTTCTTGTATTTAAGTTTTGTTTCCTATCACGAGTCCAAGCTATAAATAAAGCCTCTCATGTCGGTTTTGATTTGCCACTCTCGTTGGGACGATAATGGTTATTGCTTCTCTACAGTTCTCTAATTTTTATATTCTGTTCTGAATAGTAAATGTTATGGACCCTCCGATTGCTAATTTAATGTTTCTAATTTTATTGTCACAATGACCTCGTCAGGATCCGGAAGAAATTTATGATGATTGTAAAAAAGTAGTAAACTGGAGGAATAATGGTCTAAGATAATGGGTGAGTTAGTTGTGAAGAGACAACAGAAGGAAGAGGATGGGAAAAGAAAAGGAGGAAAGATAAAAACGGAATGCAAATTATACCAATAAAATGTTAAGGAGGATGGGTACTCATTTTTCACGACATCATAAAATTTCTCTCTGCTCAAAGCTATTTTAATGACTCTTGTGTAGTCGAAGGGGAAATGTGTATTTTTGGTTAACCACAAGCATTGAATACTCGGAAGGCTCATTACTCATTAATTAGAGGACATCCCGTTTATATTTCCCCATTTCTCGTAGTAGTGATGTACTTAAATAGCATCTTGGACCAATCCCCCGTCAAGTCTTCATGATGATACTAATCTTATGCACAGTAAGCACCAAATGCCACAAAGCATATAATGCGGTGGCCTTCGTTTTCCCCAACAACAACGAAAATAAACCACAATGTAGAAACAGGCGAGGTCTACCAAATCTTGGCATTTACGTACGGACATCTTTTCCCCGTGTAGTGTAGAAGGAAAGTGAAAGCCAGGCGACCCTCGGCGGAAAACACACGTGGATCCTTCTTTTACATATAAATTACATATTGAACGAAAAATACTATGGTATTAAGAATAAAAGGGAAGAAAGATATTTATTGCAAATTCCTACAAAGCGCTCTAACAAGAAGTGAAATGCCGCTCGGCTGAAACAGAGTACAATATACAGTTAACCTTGGTAATGGCCATATTGGACATCGGTCTGATAGTCCATAACCTTGATCAATTCCAGGGAATTGCATGTTCGATATGGCATGCAAAATAGAAAGTATTCCGAGTCACATACATACCCCGCGTATAAAAATGTTTATTTATTGGCAATTCGACGTTTCATAAAAGTTAGCCTAACACACGGGAACATAGCAAAATTTTAGAAAATTTATACCAACTCTCACCAATATAGATTCAGAATTTCAAATTTCTTGGAATTATGTGCTGGTGCAAGTGCAGTGTAATAATAATGAAACCGTTCAAATTATGTAATGACCCTGTCGAGGTACCGTCTAATAATACGCACGAATGCAAGATATGAAGTAATTTGGTGTTGTGTACACCTTTGTCGAAAAAACTATAGAGAAGTAAATATAACACATATTTTTGTACTTTCCATGGACATTCCCACCCAGACTTGTACGTTGAGATAGGACCAATAATAAATACCACCTGTAATTTCTTGATAGTGCCAGCAAGCTGAGCAGATTGTTATTTCCACACGTTTTATTTTATTTTCCTTCTCCGACATAAAAAAGCACATGCCAGCTGTGCTGACGAATCAAATGTAGCCGTCTTCATGTAGCATTGGCATTGACATACCTACACGCGGAGATGTTGAGGACACGCCGAAACAACAAAGGAGGAACTACGTTAAGGTGCTAATCCTAACATTATGTTTCACCACCAATATTCCTGCTGCTCACCTGCACAATGAGGTCTGCGATTGTTTTGCTTTCTCGGCCTACATTTCTCGCTGCTAGTTTATTTTTCTGCGGGAGAAAACGGAAAGGGACCTGTTATTGTCCGTAGATTATGGGAGTGAAGTATCTTATGTGGAAAATGAACGTTCATATTAATTTACCTTTTACAATGCTAAAAGCCCCAGCACAAAAGGCCAGTTGAGTTGATGAGCGTAAAAACTCATGAATCATTCCCCCCACTCCATCATATTTTTTCCGTCACTGGCAGCAGCAGCAGTGGTAGTGAGACGTTGGTGTTTGTTGTAATAAATGTTTCATATTTGTAATACATTTACTCATTATATAACATAATCACGACGATCATTGGTGGCTCCGCACAAATAGAAAGTAGTCATGACCAGACCAACCATGCCATCACTATCAGAATCATCGTCATCAT